>CM053788.1:333069553-333267053 GCA_028749045.1 Cupressus sempervirens
AGGACATTAGATTTTTTAATCCAATTGTGCATATAATTTCTATTTTCTCCCTCTGATACCCCTTACAGGTTCGTTATTATTCCATATATATATTTTATATAGTAAGAGTCACATCCTTTCATAATAATAATTATATTATATTAATAATAATATAATTATATTAATTATATATTTATATTAATAAGCTTGATTATATTAATTAACATCATAAGATATATTATATTAATAATTATATTATAATATATATTATTTCAATAATATATCAACTATATATATTATTATATTATAATACTTAATTAATATAGTGTTTCTATATTAAAATGCGATATATATAATATAGTATTATTATATAATTATAATATTATTTATAAAATATTATTATTAATATTACTTTATATATAATATTTATTATTTAAATTATATGTCAAAATGGGGATATCACAGTCCTCCCCTCTCGAATTTGCTTGTCTGCAAGCAAAATCATTCATACACAAGCTCCTTCAAAGATACAAAACAAACTTGCATACAAAAGGCCTAAAAGATTTATGAGATATACATTTTTAATAAATGAAAACATGAAGCAGACACAAAGTAGACACATAAATGTATGAAAGCACAAAGCATACATGATGTAGACAAATGAAGACACAAAGCATACACGATGCAGACAAATGAAAACACGAAGCATACACAATGCAGACAGATGAAAACACGAAGTATACACGATGCAAACACACAATACATACATTATGTGATTCTTTGATTACCTAGCTCCATCATAAGCATTGCCTAGTACCCTTGGATGATGTAACCCAATGCCCATCTCACTGTAGGCCTTACCTAGTACCTCCGAATGGTGTCACCCAGCCCATTCCACCACCGGCCTTATCTTATCTTGGAAGATGATGGTCTTAGATAATCTAGTTAGTTTTACTTAACAACATTCTTTGATTATTAACTATCAACTTGGTCAATCAATCTCACTCCCTTATAACTATTCAATTATAAGCATTAATAATAGATATTTGAATGTTCAATATTCATAAAAAAAAATACTAATAATAATATCTTGTGATAATATATCTATGAAGAAAATATATAACTTACCCCATTACCCGTATGTGTTGAGGTGGTGAGTTAGGAGTATGTAGTAATCTTCATATCCATTTTCCACATCAAAGTCCCTTGGTGGTGGGTCCCTCTATTGGTGGCACACAATGTCTTTTCACATTCTATTATATCTTATCGGCTCTGACTTCCATATGATTCAATTGAGAGCTTCTTTTGATGTTATTGTAATCTGTTGTTATTATAACTTGTTGTTATACTCTTTGAGCCTTTCAATATTGTGTATCTACTTGCTTGTATATTGTTTCTTAACCAGGCATCTCGGGTGTCTATCTGCCTTCATTGAACTCACTGAAGATAGTGAAGAGGTAAGAGTAAGTTGTTTTGTTCACTGCCCAATATAGGTCATATGTTAATATTGCAGACCCCAAACCATTGATATCCATCAGTTTTTTCCATTCGATGGCATGTTTTCTATACGTCGAAATGGGAATAGGTTTTCGATAATCTTCAATAATCCATTGAAAATTATCCAAAACTATATTCCTTTCCTATTCAATCAAATACCTGAATGTACATTCATATTGGTTACTTATTTTCTCGAGAAGAATATCATGAATAATCTGATTCTTCAGTTGCATTTGATCAGTGACCATTTTTATATGTAAAAACATGGCTCCAAATTTGAGCCTATTGTTGTCCCACCCAACAATGACGTCTATCGGTTTGAAGTTCAGTGTCTCCAGGTAATACCAATTCGAAATGTAAGGAAAATAAAGTGAGTTATAAGTAGCTTATTATGATTAGTCTTCCAATTGACACTGCTCTCTTTGGAAACAATATTTTCAATAAACTTTGTGTTTGATCATACAACACAATCCCATCACTATCAACATCAATTAAGTATCGTCATGTTTTATGCTATGGATATTATTGCATTTCAAAGAGTGAGATGATTTGTCTATTTATATAATATGATTGTGAGTCCCAATATACCCACGACCTTGAGTTTCATGTATCCTTAATTAATTATACGATCAAGTGTATGTTGTCTAAATAGTCATGCTCGAGACTCTTGCTCGATAATTGAGATTGCTCTATTCCATTGATTAGGTCAGTCTTTCGAAAAGATCTAATTTGTCCCTTTCGCATGCTTTAAGGATTCTTTGTTGTTCTTGGATTCTCATTAACACCAATGTTGATATTTATGGTCCTTGTTGCTTCCATAGCCTAAATATCGATGTTACCACTAATTCTATATCGACTATCAATATATGCCTATGTGCTCGCTTCAGGAGTTCTAAGTTGAATATTAATGTTTTGTTTTGTCTTACTCTCTTCGCAATTCCTGACTATGTATTCTTCTTATATTTGATTGGTTTAAAGATCGTGTTTTCTCAATGCATCACCACATAATCTAAATATCCATTTCCTACAAATTTCTGGATAACTTCATACAATGGAAAGATCGAGGCTCTGATACCACTTGTAATGTCCCCGATTAGGACATTAGATTTTATGGCCCTTATCATGTAGTGCACCACATCGGTGAAGTTGTCTACGAGTTGGAACTTCCGAAGGGGAGCCCTACTCATAATGTTTTTCACGTTTCCTGACTGAAGAAAGCTGTGGGACAGAACATTACAGTAGCTACAGACCTTCCGCCACTCAATGAAGAAGGAAAGCTCATATTGGATTTAGCAAAGATTTTTGAAGTACGTGAGAAGACTCTGCAGAACCAAACGATGAAGGAATATTTGGTATGTTGGAAACACTTGCCGCCGAACAACGCAACCTGGGAAGGCAAGCACATTCTATAGCATCCAGCATTGTGTTTGTTTGAGGACAAGCAAATTTTAGGACGAGAAGACTGTAATATCCCCGTCATAAAATAGATTATTAATCAAACTATTGCTAATGGGTTGATTGATTTAATATATCTCGAACCCATTTTTGCTTTGTTTTCATAGTTTGTGCTGTCGTCGGCTATCTTTCTACACCCTCGGAAAGTCTTCCCTGACAAATATTTAAGCAGGCTTGTAGGGAGTCATTAAGTATACAATTTGGATTATTTTCACTGTACTACGAATCCCTATTGGAGTTCTCTGTTGTTCACCATTTCGGAAGTGAAAGACCTTCCCCATTTGGTTTATCCAGTTTCAGTGGGATTTAACCCTCACCCTATTCTATCGCCTATAAAACTTCGCTCGGATCTGGCAAATCGGAGCATCATCTTGTGGCAAATATTCATTAAAGGTTATATGTGTTCAATCTCTATTCTTGTTTGGTTTTATCGGATAACTTCAAATCCACAAGTTTATGATTGCATGACTGAGTGTTCCCTCCAGCATACCCCCATAGCTTGAAGTATCACAATCTTACCCATTCGTTCATCCATACTGCCAGGTGTTTCCATTTGTACGGCTATGTTTCCCTCCATTGTAGGGCCTTGTTTGTTTACATCTTCCATCCCCTACCGCACAGCCTCCCATCCCCATCCATGGAACCTCCCTATATCATCCATACGGTCCTCCTTGCTAACCATACGGCCATTTCTAGACTCTGTATGACCATTCCTATGCACCGTACGACCAGTCCATAATACCAAACAAACATCCTTCCTCTTGCTCCACCGTACACTACATATTCTACGACTTCTATTCACTTGGTAACCATACAATATCTTCTCAGGCCCGTACCACTATCCAACCCACCAAACGGCCCTTGCAGTAATGCCATCACATGAGTTTTTCCTATAGCGGACAGAAGATCATTTCAGAGTAGACATAGGACACGAGGTCATTACATTAGACTCCATGCGCTCTATATCATCATATTCTTCTTCTCTTTAAAATTCTCAACTGAATCACAGGATGGATGTGGTAGACAATTTGTTAATACGCAACCTTTTTCCATATATCCAGATCATACATATCCAGTTTATACAATAGGGTATTCCCTCATTCCAGTTCCCGATTCCCTTACTGCCATACATTCATCAAACATGATTACTTTCCTCTAATCACCAAGCCCCTGTTGCTCTGTTGAAAAACTGTCAGATTCTATAGTTTAAGAACATCCTGTTACAATTTTGGCAGTACTGTCATCAGGCTTTAAGTTCAAAGAAGAGTAACGACATGACAACTTTTGGGAGTTCCTTGACGAGGCACAGAGATTTTTGACTGAGCTAAATGGATGGTCTTTGAACAACTCTAAAATTGATGATGTGTTGCTCTTTGTTTCCATGGTGATTCTTAAACTTGTAGCAACTACAGAACATAGTAAGGCTTTCTGAATAAAAGATGAAATATTCATAACAAAAAAAGTTTTTAAAAAAAAATCATGAAATTTTCTCTCCAAATGAAGAGAGAAATCCCAATCAAGAAGATGCGATCAATATTGAGGGAATCCCCTTCTCCTACATGTTCAACCTATGGGTGAACAAGAAAGAAAACATGTAATCAATGCAAAATACTATTCATTATCAAATGCTTTTCCGTACACAACAATGATATTTCATACAATGATAATGATGCCAAAATACATAAGTGTTCACGACATTTATAATATCTGAAACGGTGCCAATGAAACAACACAACCGTGTCCGCACCGGTAACTATCTAACTACCCTTTTTACCAGACAACATCATCCCCCCAAAAAAGAAAAGTCGTCTCCTAGCAACTTCAAAAATTAACAAAATTAGGAGACAACAACATACAACATAGAAACAATATAGACTAGGGAAGAGGTGGCATCCCTGAAGTGCTTTGCTGGTGGCGCAACTCGTACACTTGATCAATGCGGATGCATAAATCCTTTTAAGTTCGAGTGTTAACCTCTACTGCCTCCTTCAGAAGAAGCGTTGCGTCCATAGCCTAGGCCTTAGCTGTCTGCAATTCTTGCTCGACTACCTATAGTCTTTGTTCAGTCAGCTCCTTGTCTCGCAAAAGCGTTGTGCACTCGGCTGCCCACGCAGCCTACTGGCTAACCAATTCAGCTGCTAACTTCTCCCTAGTTTCCCTCTCAACTGTCAAAGACCTCTCAGCTATGATCCTCTCTGATATCCTGTCCACCTCTACACACCTATGAGCATAGTAGACTCCTTTATATAACCCTACTATCTCATGTGCCAGCTTCTCCATCAAAGTGGTGCACGGTCCCAACTCAAGCTCTGTAGCCCAATCAGTCAACATCTCCGGTGTCTCCACTGCTGGCCATCCCTTGGCCTCAAAGCAGGAGCAAAAACACTCAGGACAAACCCCCCAAATATAAACTCGGATCAAATGTAACTCCCTCCTACGAGTCAAAGCTTGGCATGCAACAATGTGTCCTTTCTCCATCACAACTTGCATAGCTTTAAGATATGCCTTGCATCTATCCTCATCTGACCCATAATTCTCTTTTCCCACATCGTCAATAGTCCACTCCCCATTGGTATCCATCCCTGCCTCACCTGCAGTACCCATGTCCACATCTAGTGTCGCCTCCTCTCCGAGCGCATCCTCGAACTATGGTACTCCCACCTCCTATGGCTCCAATATGGCAGCTACTCCTGGGGATGCCTCTACATGCCTCGAGGATTGAATGGAAGGACCAACCTCTACAGGAATGAGTCGGAACTGCTGTCATAGAAATACACTGGCTCTGTCCATCACCTCAATCTTCTCGGACTGTGCTCTACCTGTGTCGGCTCAATGCTCTCAACTAGTTGTGCTGACCATACCAACGGAACTGGCTGTACTGGTTGGGCTGGCTGGGCCTCAGCCAACAAAGAGGAAGATATGGTGACCACAACGTCAGAGCCAATCACAACTAATCAAACCTGAGGTTCGGGCTCTGGCACTGGTATCCCCACTATCTCTACAGTTAGCACTGTTGCTGCAACTGAGTCTAGCGAAAAACTTTGTGGAGGCATAACATTTGTCATGATCGCTATGAAATCATAACATCTGTCGTGGCTATCGATGGAGTCATGATGACCAAGAGGAAGATATGGTGACCACAACGTCAGAGCCAATCACAACTAATCGAACCTGAGGTTCGGGCTCTGGCATTAGCATCTCCACTATCTCTACAGTTAGCACTGTTGGTGCAACTGAGTCCGGTGAAAAACTCTGTGGAGGCATAACATCTGTCATGGTCGCTGTGAAATAATAACATCTGTTGTGGCTATTGGTGGAGTCATGATGACCGACGCATGTCTCTAGCCAAATGGAGGAATGAGCGAGGTCGTAGCTGTCAAGTGTGCCGAAGTTGGCAATTGGGGAGGGGTGAAAGATGTGGACCTGCTGGCCACCGCGTCACTGCCAACTTCTGCAGAGGTACTCTCTTCCTTGGAATCAGCCCCATTGGTCTTTGTGGTTTCCCCCCTTCTGTCTGTGTCCCTGTATGCCTCCAAACCCTGTAACACTTTCTTTTGACCAGCCTCAGTTCCACCCGTGTCTAAGCGTCTCCAGTAGAATACTAAGGATTCTCCTAGCACCAACTTCCCCCTCGGTGGAACTTCAAAATCGTTGACTGCAACTTGATGAAGGGTTGCCTCCAAAAACAAGTTGATGGCATGATGCGGCATGAAAAATGTCCGATGCCGGAGTGTCATGAACTCCTCCATCCTGTCGGCGAGGATCGTGGCCCAATCATACACAGTACCATTCATGATGTGATTAATGAATGCAATCTGCAGCAAGGCTATATCAGGCCCTACTTGCCCCTGTCAACTTGCTTTTAATTACATCCATAATACATCTCCAGTGGCCCTCCCGAATGAAATCTCTCCATAGCCTTCGGCTCTTAGCACCCTTCACCACAGGCTCCATTTTCTCTTGTGTGAGGTTGCGGCTTACTAATTTCACCCAATATTCCTTACGTTCTTGTGAGAACTTACGATTCTTGGTCTCCACTTTCCAACCTCCTTTGCTAGGAATGCCAAAAACCCTACTAAAATCCCACAATTTGAAAGAGACTGTTATACGGTGCTTCTGGTGAACAAATGTACTCGTTCTGTTGTTCTTGTTGTACGATTCTATCACAATGCTTAAGATCGATTCAAACAATTGAATGGAAAATACCAAAAGTTGTATTGCCTAATGTGCCTGTGCTCGTATTAAAATTTGTTTGATTAAATCTGTATCTGCAATCTCTTCCCACCATTTCTAGCACTCACTGCCATTTAGCCCTTCAAATTGAACTATAAGGTGTGACAGGTCGGCCTTCACCTTCTGCTTCTTACTACCGGATGCTCTCGGCCCTGCAACTCGGACTCTAGAAGCCAAAACTCTCGCATTCTTTTTCATATTTGCCTTCAACTGATTTTTCCACTGCTTTCCTTTTCCTGCACACTCCATAATAACGGTCTCTTGTTTTGGCTTTTGATGTAACCACAAGAAACGATTAGGGTTTTCTCTCTCTTTTTGTCTTCCACGACAGTGATTCTCCCATGGCAATGGTTCCTACATTAAACGCCTTTTCTGTCCTCTATTTCCTTGTGGATTCTTTTTCTTCCTGCAGATTGTGTGCCTGCAATATGTTCCTTTCCCCCGGAACGTAGCTTCTTCCTTTTCTCCTTCAACACATATTCTTCTTATGACTTCATCCTATGGATGCTCTTCCTTTATACTGACACCAATGTTGCTACTACAGACTGGCCTTCTCTCCTCAATGTAAACTTCTTTGTTCCTCCCGCAACTTGCTTACTTGCGCAACGCAAATTAACCTTAGCAATTTAAAAAAGACTCTCTGTGGCATGTATTTAAGAGACTCTCGTGCAACTGCGATTTCTTTTTGTTTTTCCTTTAGCTTATTTTCCCTTAGAGGTATTTTAAAGCTTTACATGTTTCCATGGCCAAGTGTTCTTGGGACACCACGCGTCCGCAGGGACACAACTGTCTGCCGTCACGCGTCCATAGAACACTTGGTGTTGTTCGCGGCCACACGTCCGCAGGACACAACTGTCCATCGTCACGCATCCACAGGACACTTGGTATTGTTCGCAGCCACGCATCCGCGGGACACTTCGTCTCTTTTTTTTCTTTTTTCTTTTTTTTAAATTCTTTTTTTCTTTTTTTTCTTTTTTTCTTTTTTTTTTAATCACCTAAGTCCGAATTGGCGATTATTTCTTACTTCGCCTCCTTGTCACTCCTGATATATTTTTAACTTTGATCCATTGATGGCCTCAGGAGTTTCGCGCTCATCTAAGTTCCACAGTTTTATGGATCCATTGTCACCAACTTCTCTCACCCTATATGGTCCAAGCCATTTAACCTTGAATTTCCTTGGTTTTATCTCATTGCGGCCGTTGTACTGAAGCACGAGTTGGCCTAGCTGGAATCTCGTCCTTTTCAAATGTTTGTCGTGCCACACTTTTTGACGAGTCTGTGCCACTTATGTCACCCATTGCACTGTTAATCAGCGTTCATCCAATTTGTTCAATTGGTAGAGGTGTTCTCATAAACTCTCCATATCTCCCAATCTATTGTCAATTGCACTTCGCAGGCTTGGGACTATAAATTCGGCCGGTACCACAACTTCTTAGCCAAACATCAATTGGAACAGCGTCTATCCCATTATGACTTTGAATGTGGTACAGTAGGCCCACAGCGCGGAAGATAACTTCTCCCAATCTGCCTATTCGATGCCACATGATTTGTATATGATGGCCACTAGAATTTTATTTGTGGCCTCCGCCTGGCCATTGGCTTGTGGATAGTAGGGACTTGACAAAAAATGAATGATTTTGAATTCTATTGTCAATAATCTGATCATGTGGTTGACAAAGTGGCCTCCTCTGTCACTTGTCAACTGAATAGGTATATCATACCATGGGATGATTTATTCATACAAGAACTTGGCCATATTGATTGCAGAATTATCAGGCAGTGCTCGTGCCCCTACCCACTTTGTTAAATACTCCATGGCTACCACTATGTATCGGCAGCGCCGAGCCCTACTCACCTCAATGGACCGACGAAGTCTAGTCCCCATTGTTCAAACAACTCTTGGGTGTGCGACGGGTTTAAGGGCATGAAGTCCCTCGAGTGGTTTGTCGGCTCTCTAGCATGTATCATATAGCTCAACACCCTTCTCGTGCATCATTGTAAAGTGTGGGCCACCATAACCCAGCAAGCAGAACCTTCCGTGCTGTTGTGTCAAGTCCCATGTGGTCACCTGTCAAACCTTCATGTGCTTCCCTTAGAACGCTTTGCACTTCTTCCTCCATTACACATCGTCGTAGGACTTGATCAAGACCCATCTTATAGAGAAGACCATTTATTAGTTGAAAAGTTCGGCTTCTTAAAACTAGCTTCCGTCGTTTGCTTGGCAGCATCTCTCTTGGAAATTGAGACATTGACAGATACTCCCCTATAGACTTGTACCATTTCGATAGAACAGCAATTTTGAATAAGTGTGCCTCTGGAAAATCGTCATTGACCCCTTCCGGTGGCTCCCTGGACTTGATTCGTGAGAGCTGGTCGGCAATGACATGACTCTTCTCGGGTCGCACAATGATGGTGAAGGTAAATTCCTATAGTAGCAACAACCATCTGCTAATTCTACCTTGGATGATTGGTTTGTTCACAGGTACAACAATGCCTGGTGATCCACGTAAAAGGTAAATGGTGTGGCCAATAGATAATGTTTGAACTTTTGTACCAAGTACACCATCCCAAGAGCCTCCCTTTCAATGGTGTTATAATTCCTCTTGGCTTTCAACAGTAGCCGACTTGCAAAATACACTAGGTGATCGAGACCATGATCACCAGTCTACGCCAACGTTGCACCTAGGGCGAAGTTTGATGCGTCCACGTGAACGTAGAACTCCCTGTCCCAGTTTGGATATGCTAATATGGGTGCTCCCAGCAATCTATTCTTCAGTCCTGCAAAAGCAGTCTCTTGCTCGGAAGTCCAAATGTATGGTTCTCCTTTTCATGTCAATTTGTCCAAGGGCAGAGCAATTCTGACATAGTTCTTTATAAACCGTCTATAATACCCAATGTGCTCGAGAAAGGACTTGACTCCAGATATGTCCGTCGAGGCTTCCATTTCTACTATCACCCTTACTTTATCGGGGTCGATCTTTAATCCTGTCTTGCAAGCAATGTGTCCAAGTAGTTTTCCTTGAGGAACCATGAACCAACATTTCTTTGGATTCAATTCCAGCCTCGCCCGTCAACACCTCTCCATACATTCCTAAAGTGCCTTCAAGTGGTTGTCTTGTCCACTGAAAATGGACCAATCATCTAGAAATGTGTAGAAGTTGCCTACCGACATTTTGTCAAATATGTGCAAAATTATCCTCTGAAACATGGCAGGTGTGTTACATAATCCGAAAAGCATTCAGTGGGATGCATACACTCCATCCTCCACCACAAAAGTAGTTTTCAGTTTGTCTTCCTCAGCAATGGAGATCTGGTTATAACCAAAGAATCCATCCATGAAGGAGTACATCTCATGTCTAGCCACTTCTTCTAGAATCGTGTCGGTGAACGGAATTGGGAAGGGATCTTTTACTGTGACTGTGTTGAGGCATCGGAAGTCCACACATCCGTATTTGGATCCCATCCTTCTTCATCAATATCACAATTGGTGATACCCACTCACTTGTTTGAACTTTGAATATTATGTCGGCTTCCAACATTCATTGTATTTCCTCATCTACGCAGGCTGCGTAGTTTTTGTTCATTCTGTACGGGCGCTTTTGCACAGGTATGGCTCCGAGTACCAACTGTATGCGGTGGACACACAGCTCTAGCAGGACTCCTTTTAAATCCTTGTCAATCCATGCAAATACATCTTTGTACTCCAAAAAAAATTTGAATGCCGCGGCCTTCAGTACCGGGTTCCAATCGTCTCCCACAAGTATGTTCCTCTGATTCTCTGCGTTTCCGAGATTTGTAACCTCTACGGACGGTTCTTCGTATCTTATCTCTTTTCCTTCAAAACAATAGGCGGAACTCTCATTGATCTCCACATTTCCTTCTCTGTATTCCACGAACTGTGGTGGGAAAAAAGTCCATTCAGTGAACTTGTCTAGTCCTCTAAACACTCCAAGTCTAAAATGCCTTCCTCGTTCGGATCCATTCTTCCCTCATCCATCCAGTGCTCTCCGTCTGACTCGAACGCCGACAACGATGCCATCTCTTCACTTACCAGTCTTGAGTTCAGAGATCAATCGAAAACTTCTGCCCTCCACTTTCCATTGACAGGATATTCTTCTTCCAGTTGTGATTTACTTTCGCGGCCACCAGCCATCCTCTTCCAAGAAGGGCATCATATCCCTTTTTCTTCAAGGGGGATTACTATGAATTCCAACACAAATGGTTGCATCCTGATAGTTACTTGTTGAGCCACTAAGGTCCCCCAGAGTTTTATCCCCTGCTGGTTGCCGCCGAGTAGGTTGAATGTAGACAGCCACAAGGTGGGCTTTCCCAATTTCCTCCACGTCTCCCCGAGAAGAACATTTACCCCAGACCCACCATCCACGATGGTGTCCATTGGGATAGTTCCAAGGATTCCCATCTCAACCACCGTTGGACGACAGTCATTGCTTACTGTTAGCAACATGGGATTTGTCACGAACCCTCTTGGTTCGGTTGGTTGTCCTTTCGTTTCTGATGTGTGTGCGTGGGTATTCAGTAATGTCGTCCTTAGTTGCGATACTACTTGTAACAGGTCTTGAACTCTGACGGGCACCTCCATTTGTAGGATCTAATTGACCAAGTTGTATTCTCCCTCTGATCGTCGAGGAATAGCATCTTTCATATCCTTCATAGCCTTCATTGTCTGTTCTACATCCTCCTATGCCTCTCGCAGCCTTTGCTTATCCGTGCAGGGGTCAAGATACGTGGCCTACTTAACCTAGTTGCGGATGACAACCAGAACCTTTTCCTCGTCAATGTTAATGAGATTTACTTGTTTAGGGCAATTAGCATCTTCGTGGTCCCCTAGAACACACCATCGACATAATTTTTGCGGAGTGTCATTCTTCGGACACTCTCTAGCGAAGTGGCCCCACTGGTTACATGCCCGGCATTGGATTATGGGCCTTCCCTTGGAATCATATTGTATTCGATTTCTATTGTCATTCCCACCTTGTCCTCCTCGACGACTGTTCCGGTAGCCGCCGGATGTGGCATTGTTGTTGCCCTGGGTCTCATTGTTTGTGCCCGAAGTGGATGGTTGTTCCTGTGTGAACAATATCTGTTGGCTTCTAGTCTTCATGTTGAACGGACATTCCTTTGTAGAATGACGTAGGACCTGACAGATATTCACACATTGCCTTCTTGGGGCATGCTCCCTTTGAATGACCTTTTTCTTTGCAATCTGTACACCAGATTTCTCCCTCCTCCATGCGGCCACTAGTTCCCATCATGGATTTGAATTTCTTTCACATCCATTCTAAGTCTTTTTGAAGTGCTTGTACTTTCTTGCTGGGCTCCTCCTCACTATCTATATTGCTAGCCTCGTCGAAGGATTCATCGCTCTCGGAGGATGAATATTTACTTCTCCCTTTCTTCTTCTTTATTGTTTTGCTTTCACTTTCTAGATTTAGGGCACGGTCGTATGCATTGGTGTAGGACATGGACGGAACTATCTTCATTTTTCTTCTCAATGCTTCGTGGAGCCCTTCTACAAACCAGATTTTCTTTAGTTTGTCCATCGGTTGAGTACCCATCCGGCTAAGAAGATCTTTAAGCCTTCGATTGTAGTCTCGAACAGTGTCCTTCCCTTGTTTACAGTTGTAGATTTCTAAAACAACCTTGTTATCATCCCGGAGCAATCGAAATTCTGCTTGGAATTCTTTCTTCAAATCAGCCCATGTGGAGATCTTTGCCTTGTCCATGTCGGAAAACCAATCCACCACTACCCCCTATAGGCTAGCGAGAAATTGATTCAATCATTCACCCGCATCAGTGACTGTGTTGGTGGTCTATATCGTTTCACACATACGGCAATTCCATACGAGATCTTTCCCGTCGCCCGTGAACTATGGGAGTTTTTGGTTTTGAGACATAGTGCTTCTTACTCTTTGATTACCACTAGATTGTGTCGCTGAACTATTATAAGTTGATCCCAACGGGTTACTCTGACGACCGTGCAGTGTCGCTCTGGCACTTCCTTTTGCTCAAGTGTCTTCTGTTGGCCTTGCCTCCTCTCCTACTTCTTCACAGGTTCCCTCTCGTAGTGGTGTGTGATGAATGTAAAAATTGCTCCTTTGTCTCCTCAAGCATTGCCAATCGATGTCGTGGTTCATCAAGCAACTCCTTGTTGCTCCATCCACGCCATTCTAGCGAACTGAGGCACCATTCGTTGGTTCCTGTGAACCCCACTACGACCACCACACTAGGTGATTCCTCCAGCTGCCCCTCAATTCGTTCATCGGTGAGTTGTCTTATCCTCCACCATCATTCAACTTCACAACAGACAATTTGTAATTCATCGATTTCTTCCCTCAAATTCCTATTCTTATTTAAAAGATTGGGCATTTGGCATATAGTACACCATTATAAAACAAAATCAAAACAAAATACTCTTTTATTTATTTATTTTGTATACATCATGTGTCGACTTATGCGACAATTACAAATTTTTGAGTGCTCTTGACACCACGGCACAACCACTCATGGTTCAGTTTTCCGATGCCATGCATCTCTCTCATAGAATTTCTTCAAAGACTCCTGACGGTGTTCCTCGCATTCCGCTTCCTCCCAGTGTCTCTTCTGTGCTACGTAGGCTTGTGCAATCAGACGAGGAAGTTGGTCTAAAAATTTGTTCATGGTTAGGCTTGTGTGCATAGCATCCCACACATTGTTTGTCGTAACCCCGTTTTCCACGGCTTCTCTTCTTTCCAAACCTACGCGATACAGAATGTGAAAGTTTTGCGCTGCCTTGTGCTCTCCTTCAAAAATTTATGTTTTGTCGTTGTCATTCGTCTTGCGGTTGTCTTGTACTATTATTCCCATTTATCTCCTTCCTTCCATACTACTCCAAATTCGAACTAGCAACAGCACCAAATGTTCAGCCCGTGGGTGAATAGGAAAGAAAACATATAATCAATGCAAAATACTATTCATTATCAAATGCTTTTCTGTACACAACAATGATACTTCATACGATAATAATGATGCCAAAATACATAAGTGTTCACGACATTTATAATGTCTGAAATGGTGCCAATGAAACGACATAACCGTGTCCGCACTAGTAACTGTCTAACTACCCTTCTTGCCGGACAACACTGCATACGTCTCGAAACCCCTGCTAACTATTGAACTTCTTTGAATCCGCTTATTGAGGCCTGCAACTAGAGGATCATTCAAAAATATTTGTGTTGTTGGATCACAACCAATGTATTACATCCCAATTTTTGACCTAAATTAAAAAATAGCCGTTGAGGTTCACATGAAGTCAGTTGACAATTAATTTGGTATAATCCTATGAAATGGTAAGATGGTTAGTTGTTATAATTTCGAAATGAAGATAACAAGCTAGTTGATCATTTCTCACGAATTCATAGAATTGAGAAGATGGTTAACCATTATGAATAATTATGATTAAATAATTTATTATGATAATATAATTTAACTACGGAGAACTTCCTTGCAAGAAAAACATCGAAGGGGTGGAAGCATTGTCAGAAAAGAATTAGGCACAGGAGCATAACCATCACTAGGCAGATGGGTTGAGATCCTAGCAACTTGAAACAAGATACATCTATGGGACCAGCATGAGCTATTTAAATAAATTGAGAAACATAAAATAATTGAGTTAAAATATAATACATAACTTTAGAGATTGTTTATTAATTTTTATCTTATCATTATAATAAACACTTACATACGAACACATAAATATAAAAATGAAATGGCACCAATATATTATAATAATATAATCTAATGATGTCACCTCATCAATAAACTTATGTGAACGTATATAAGAACATATTATGATAAATAAATAAAATTTATAACGCTTCAACTTCTTAATTCTTTTCCCTCTTTATTTCTCTTCTTTCCAAATCGAATTAATGTTTGAATTCGAATGGACATCTTGAGAAATCGATGGAAGCCAAGGAGTCACGACTAAACTTTAAATGAAGCCATGAACCAACTAACGAAAATCATTCTTTCCTCACTTCTCTATTATCCGATCCATTTCATATTAAGTTGAGCTTAGACATTCTCAGCCAAACATTTCCCAATTTTTGTTTTCTCAATCCCGAATTCCTTATTTCCTCTTTATTTTACCAGCAACTAAAGTCTGAGATCTAGTATCAATTAGCAGGTGACCTAGTAGCCAACAGGAGTTATGGCCAGGGCAAGAGCAGCCACATCTTAATCACAGGTCACGAATTTTAAACAATCGCATGTGATACTTTACCTTTTCTTTTCTAAGTTTGAAGCCCAACTGTAGTCGGCTGCTCATTACAAGGTTAAATGAGATATAGTAAAAGCATTTGTAATTTCATAGTTTGATTTTCACTGAATATAATGTTTTTTGACAATCAGTATAAAATGATAGGCTGAGATTAAAAAAAAGTATGTTTTCAAGAGTATAACCCCCTTCTAAAATCATTCACTTGCTTTACATTCCCAATTTATTCCTTCTTCCATGAATATAAGACCGACTGTAATCGGTTTTTACAATGCTAGGTATATGAACTGTAACATGTGTAATCGATTTATGCTTTCCTTACTGGAGTAAAAGTCTGACTGCAACCGCTCATATATTAATAGGACTATGAATGAAATATTTCATGTAATTGAATATCATAAGTCTACCTTCATTAGGTAGCAAACCGAATGCATCCAACATATTTATACCTTGCTGATGGTCTTATGCAAATTCTTGGAATCATTGAGATCTTTTAGTTTTATCTCTATGAATTCGTAACATCTTTATGAAATCGAATTGTAGTTGTAATGAGTATTGAAATCAGTATCAATAAACATGCTGTCATAATCTTCAAAACAATGAACAGAATACTTGTGGATTCAGAACACCAAAGATTCACCTGGGCATAGAAGCCATAGAACGGTGAAGAAGTGTATCAATAAAATCAGAATGCTCATAATCTTACGAACACCAAGGAATTCACCAGCAAAGAAGCCATGGAATGGTGAAGAGGTGTAAATAAAACAGAATGATCATAATCTTTCAGGCACCTAGGATTCACTGGTAAAGAAGCCATTGAAATGGTGAAGAGGTGGAGATAACCTGCAAGAACCAAGAATGAAATTAGATATGAGTAACTAAGTAATGAAACACTTAATAGCTCATGCATGACCCTGTTATTGTAATCTCTGCTGTCAAGTTGAATGGTGTGTTTAGGTACCAGGATGCTCAGTGAATAATAAGATGATCCCTGTCTATTCCGGGTAGGGAAGGCCTTCTTGATAGAGATTGTGTGGGGATAAGTTATGGTCCAAGGTTGGGTGGTTAAGCCCCTGACAATGTTTCACCTCTCCCCCAAGATGTTGGACGAACAATAGACAAAGATAAGCTATACATTCAATTGTTGTTGGAAAACAGGTATTATCACTTTTATGTTGTATATGCAAGAAGGTAAGATAATTGAGTTATTTCATCATTATAGTTATTTTACACCTAATGGCGAGAGATAGATTTATAGTTTGTTTTACATTTATATGAATATCGAACATAAGCTTATCTTCTAATCTTGAGTTATTGCCACAGTTAAGCAATCAGAAGGAAATGAATGATACAATGGTATCTGAAGCCCTAATTGAATCAATGGTAACTGGAGCCTTAAATGATACAGTGGTATCTGAAGCCCTAATTGATACAGTGGTATCTGAAGCCCTAAATGATCCAATGGTAATCGATGCCTTAATTGATACGGTGGTTTGTGATGCCCTAATTTTTATATAGTGGTATTTAATAGTAATCATCATCTAATTTTGATATAGTGGTATTGAATGGTAGTCGTTATATGATTTTGTTATAGTGGTATTTGTGAACTAATCTGGGTGATTGTAGATGCCTTCTTACAATGATTTATCGGTTCAAATTTCACGGTATGTGGATTTTAATTTCTTTGGTAAACTCATTTGATGGTGTTTTAAGTTCTTAGTTAAGAAATTTTGTCTAACTGATTTTACGGTAAGTCTCATTCACGTGAACATGATTGATATAATTGTCTTCCTATGAATTTGAAGTAATAACTGTATTTCTTTGAGTATGTTAGTTGTTAATTTAAGACCTGGGAAATATGGTTGTTACACAATGTGTAACTGATGACGGAAATGCTTCAAGTGCAATTTCAAAACTTTTAATGATAGCCATATTAAACCTTTGGCACCGACTCTATACCTCACTTTACATGAGCGCTAGACAAGAACAATTTCATCCTCACATCAAACATTGTGATGTGATTTTCAACCATAGGAGAGCGAATTTTGTCAACAAACACTACCATAGATTGCTCATAGTTAGACTAAATACTATCCTAGAAAATAGGTGATCACACTTCTACTTTATCGTGTTGGAAAAAAAATTGTTATCCTTTGGATATCTTTCTGATTTCTATGGGATGACATCCATCTCTCTTTCTCTGCTTTAAATGGTGATTCTTCATCTATTCCGATATACCACACTGAGGTCACTCTGACTATTGACTTATGCATATTTTATGGCATCGAATATTAAAAAAGTTTGACGGTGTCTCAAAAAGACCTACACGACTTCCTTCAATGTTACTACTCAACTACACTAGTAAATCATATTTATCTTTCCTGAAATCTATGACCTTCATGCGCTGACTAAAGTCAGTACACGTTAGTTATACCGAAAGTAATGATTCCATCGAATACTCTGTTATGATAACCGAAATACATAATTTGTATCTCTCCAAAATGGTTGTTGCATATCTAGCATGCTTGTGATTATGGATTTGTTGTTGCCTATGGATAACAATATAATGAGTAGAGATGCATTTGAGACGCCCGCCTCTGTTTGGTATCCCAGTGTAACAAACTAACTTCATTATGAATCTCTGCAACATAGTGACATAGAATAATTTGAATGACTTAAACACTACGAGATAAAACCATTATAACTGACCTATATAGAATAGTATTGTGTGTATAATTTGAAAAATGTAATTCATCTTAGTAACATCTTTAACAATATAAAAAATAAAATTAATAATGTTTAAGGGTAAAAAAGGTATCTAAATAGAGGCCCCAATGAAAGATCCCAAAAGGATCCTTTCACTAAACTTCTGTAAATTTTAATTAAAATAATAGATTATCTTGTGCTTTCCTTGTGGTCTTAGATAATTAAACAAAAGTTGCAGAAAGATTGTTTCTTCTTCTTTGTATTTTCCAAATGTAAGTAAAACAATAATTAACAACGGCAGCAAATAATATAATATTCAATCAACCAGAATAGCTACAAATCGTACCAAGCAAGATATGTAATCAGTATGCCAGCAAAGGTGTTTACAAACAAGTAATGAAGATGCCAGCTCCAAGAATAGACCAGCCATGCACTGAAAGGGTAGAGATGGCTGACGTAAGACAACCAACAAATCACGTGCCAACTGAAAGGCAACCGTACGGCTGCTATAGTCATGCCAAGGCAGCAAGAAGATCCCAACGTGCCAAACAAGACCCCCAAAATGTAATGCACAAGCACCCTTGTAACAACCCATTTTCCCGAGTCTTAATTAACAACTAACATACTCAAAGAAATACAGTTATTTCTTCATTTTCATAGGACAACAGTTAAATCAGTTTTGATCATATGAAAGAGATTGATGGTTAAAATCAGTTGGAAAAATTTCTTAAATAAGAACTTAATACACCATCAAGAAATTTACTATAGAAATTTTAAATCCACATACCAAGGAATTGGAACCAATGAATCATTGTAAGAAGGCTTCTGCAATCACCTAGATTAGTCCACAAATACCACTATAACAAAATCATATAACGACTACCATTCAATACCGCTATATCAAAATCAAGTGTTGATTACCATTAAATACCACTATATAAAATTAAGGGCATCACATACCACTGTATCAATTAGGGCATCGATTACCATTGGATCATTTAGGGCTTCAGATACCACTGTATCAATTAGGACTCCCAATACCACTGAATCAATTAGGGCTTCAGATACCACTATATCATTTAGAGTTTTAGATACCACTCTATCATTTAGGGTGTCAAATACCACTATATCATTCCTTTTCTTCCAATTGCTTAACTGTGGCAATAACTCAAGATTAGAAGCTATGCTCATATTCGATATTCATATGAATGAAAAACAATCCATGAATCCATCTCTCGCATCTAGGTGTAATATAACTGTAACAATGAATAAACTCAATTAATCTTACCTTCTTGCATATACATCATAAAAGTAACAATACCTGTTTCCGACAATTGAATGTATAGCTTATCTTTATCTGTTGTACATCCAACAACTTGAGGAGAGGTGAAATATTGTCAAGGGCTTTACCACCCAACCTCAAACTTTAACTTATTCCCCACACAATCTCCGACGAAAAAGGCCCTCCCTACCTGGAATTGGACTTGGATCATCTGTCATCTACTGAGCATCCTGGTATCTAACCACACCACTAGACTTGACAGTAGGAGTTACATTAACAGAATCATGCATGAGCTATTAAATGATATTATTCTAGATTTAATGTATCATATCTGACTTTTATTTTCTGTCATTGCAAACTCCATCTCACCTCATCACCCTTTCCATGGCTATATAACCTGTGAATCTTAGGTGTTCAAATCTCAGAGCAATTGACTTTCGCTATTGATTTCCAACAAATTCATGAATAACATATATGTTCTAGTTTATCACAATTTATGATTTGAAAAGGATATTCTTAAGGATTGCAAAATTTATTGTTTAAATAATTAACTTAATCATATCTAATTTCTCTTTTGAGTTCTTGCAAATTCATTCCACCTCTTCACCATTTCATGGCTTCTTTGCTTGTGAATTCCTCTGTGTCTATAAGATAATGAGTATTCTATAAATTATTTACACCTCTTCACCATTTCATGGCATCTTTGTCGATGAATCCTAGTTGTTAGAGAATCTATAAGTATTCTGGTCTTGTTTGGAAAATTATGATAGCATGGCTATTGTTGTCAGTTCATACAATCATTTACGTATCAACAATTATCATTAGAATTCATAAATGGTGTTTAATCATATAGATCTTCAAAGAACTCTATGTAAATGTACGAGACCAACAGCATGCTTGTGAATAAATATTAGGTCTATAATGCATACTCGGCTACAATCGGACATTCAAATCAGGAAAGGAAGAAGTTATGAATATGAAAACATATTTTGCATTATTCTCAGCTCTAACAATATGTAGCCGACAACAAACAAAGAAGGAAGAAACTAAGAAATACGAATGCATATATTATGTATCTTTCAGCCCTGACAAGGATAGCCGACTGCAATCGGACATATTCTTAAAGAATGAAGGAATTATGAAATGCGAAAGTATATGTTATTCGTGACCTGCGATTGGGCTTGGACGTGGCTCCTCCCGTCACTACGCCGGAACTCCTGTTGGCTGATTGCTCACCCACTGGTTGAAGCTTAATACAATTTTCAATCGTCGACAGAGTAAGGAAGAACAAGGTAATTTGGTGGAGTGATTTGGAAGAACGTTTTTGGCTGAGAAAGATTCAAACTCGGCTTGCAAATGGAGACGCAACAGAGAATGAAAATGAGAGATGTCGAATGGGTTGGTTCACGACTTCCTTTAAAAGCTAGTCGTGACTCCTCAGCTACTATCAGTTTCAAAAAGATTATTTGCCCATTCGAATTCCAAGCATTAAATCGATTAGAAAAAGAGAAGGAAAGAAAATAAAAAGGTTGGGAGAGCAGTTGGAAAGATTAAAGTTTGATTATTGCCAATTTATCATGCCAAGTGTTTTAATCGATTAAAAGCACAGAATATTAAAAAGAAAAGAATAAAGTTGGAAGATTATAATTCGAATGTTATTATTATAATCTTATATTTATATATGTACATATAAATATTAATAAGGTGACATCACTTTAATAAATTATTATAATATAATGGTGCCATCTCATTTCTATATGTACGTATATAGATATATCTATTATAATAAGGTGAAAGATCGTATTAAATCCTTAGAGGTACGCTTTATATTTTAACTCAATTATTTATGTTTCTCAATTTATTTATTTAAATAGCTCATGTCGGTTCCACAGATGTATCCTGTTTGAAGTTGCTAGGTCCCCAACCCATCTACCTAGTGATGGTGATGCGCCTGTGCCTAATTCTTTTCTGACAATGCTTCCACCCCTTCGACATGTTTCCTGTAAGGAAATTCCCCGTAGTTCAATTATATTATCATAATAAATTATTTAATCATAACGGTTAACCATCTTCTCAATTCCATGAATTCGTGGCAAATGATCAATTAGCTTGTTATCTTCATTTTAAAATTATAATGACTAACCATCTTACCATTTCACAGGATTATAACCAAATTAACTATCAACTGACTTCATGTGAACCTCAACGGCTATATTTCAAATTAGGTCAAAAATTGGGATTTAACAACCCTCAACACTAAACTTAAGAACCTTTGTCTACTGCTGAAACAATACTGTAGAGTGCTGCTTAAACCACCTATTGGGGTTTGCGTCCCAATAGCCAAGCTCTAGGGTTTGCATCCCATACCTCTAGAATCACTCAAAGTAAAATTGCAAATACCAAGAATGAAGATGTAAAAGATAATGAAAGAATGAGCCAACATCTCCTTTTATCTCTCTCTCAAAGCCAATTGAACCCTAAAGAGAGAATATACCTTTCCCTTTATTATAAAGTGGCATCTTCTCAATTAAAAGGTCTTTATGTGTAGGAAAAACACCCCTTTCCTCAAATAACATAACTCTAAGTGCCCGAAGGTCTTCAGATGATGAAAATAAGTTATAACAATTCAAGACCTTTCCAACGAGCTATAAAACATATGTAATGTCCCTTCACCTGGAAAGAAATTAATAAATGTCTCATAATATTAAACTATTACAATTTAAATTCTAGATAAGAAACATTAAATAAATATTAAATGAAGAAAGAAAGAAATAATATTTCTTCTTAAATATATAATTAATAATAATAATATGCAACTATAATCTATTATTGGATGATTGTTAATACATTATAATATTCTTATATTATAAATCTCTATTATCAAATACATAATCTACAATAAGAATATCGAATAAAACATTTAACACTTACCATCATCTAATTCTAGATAAAGATTAAGTATTGATCATAGACAAGAGTCACATCCCATCATCAAATTCAGAGGGAGATATATTTTATATTACTAGCTTATCCTTTTAAATTAATTTTGGGGGGCTGAATTAGTATGGAATCAGACGAAGGAAAGAGCAAAAACAGTTAGATAAGAATCCAGAAACCCTACGGACTGAAATTATGCATGCGCAATCAAGCATTCATAACTCGAACCCTTCACACTCATCAAATGCATTCGAGCTTAGTAGGCACAATGACATCTATCCGAGAGTATCTGAAAACCACCATTAATATTTCCGAACACATACAATATACAATCTTATTCCAACTTGCGAATAGGGGACTGGTAGAAGGACACGTCAAATTTTTAAAGGGCCACGCCAACGGACTGTAATGTCCCTTCACCTGGAAAGAAATTAATAAATGTCTCATAATATTAAACTATTACAATTTAAATTCTAGATAAGAAACATTAAATAATTATTAAATGAAGAAAGAAAGAAATAATATTTATTATTAAATATATAATAATTAATAATAATAATAATATGTAACTATAATCTATTATTGGATGATTGTTAATACATTATAATATTCTTATATTATAGATCTCTATTATCAAATACATAATCTACAATAAGAATATCGATTAAAACATTTAACACTTATCATCATCTAATTCTAGATAAAGATTAAGTATTGATCATAGACAATAGCTACCTGCAAGACTCACGTCTCATCATCAAATTCAGAGGGAGATATATTTTATATTACTAGCTTATCCTTTTAAATTAATTTTGGGGGGCTGAATTAGTATGGAATCAAACGAAGGAAAGAGAAAACACAGTTAGATAAGAATCCAGAAACCCTATGGACTGAAATTATGCATGAGCAATCAAGCATTCATAACTCGAACCCTTCACACTCATCAAGTGTATTCAAGCTTAGCCGGCACAATGACATCTATCCGGGAGTATCTGAAGACCACCATTAATATTTCCGAACACATACAATATACAATCTTATTCGAACTTGCGAATAGGGGACTGGTCAGGAAGGACACGTCAGATTTTTAAAGGGCCACGCCAGCGGAAGAGCTCAAACAGCCAGTACTAATAGAATGCGTGCTCATTAATTTCACAATTAACTCATTATGTTACTGTAAACGTCTTCTTCCAGAATTCAGGGTTTGTTTGAGTCTATAAATAATGGAGGAGATTGATAGCAAGCTGGAAGTCTCATGTCTTGAACATATCCCTGGCTGAAGGATGCATTTGGCGATTATATATCAAGACAAATAATGGAATAATATCTCGAGCAAGAACTATTCTCGACCAAATAAGAGAGTAATCGTATCTTGTCAATCAGAGACTTTGTGCAATAAGCATTGAAAAAATTGATTGAAAAGTTAAAAGTGATTGGTCAGAAATTTTATTTAGTCCAACACGGAGAACCATTGGGTTCTAGACTAAACATCATATATTCATATTTGATTCCAGCGGCAATAAAAGATATAATACATAGAAAGGGATATGCGATAGAGGACCGTGCAGATTGTATGACTGTGATATCAAAATTCTAGAATAGTGACTCTGTCTATTTAGTTCAAATTAAAATAGAGTCATTTCAAAGTCACTTGGAGATAATCAACCGATGACTAAGGGTAGGTTGCACTAGATTGGAACAGCCTATCTAGAAGCACATAAACATTAAGAAGATATCAAAGATATCAAGGACCACATAGACCTTTTGCTCAATAAATATTATTAGATAGTTGATTTAGACTCCAACATTGCATTTTAAATGAAATATGGATTAGAGAAAGTCTCCTTCAATTGAATTTTAAAGTAAACAATCCTAGAAACCTAAAGAGCTGAACCAAGGACATTACAGTGGTATCAGAGCATGATCTTGCCATCCTATGGAAAAATAGTGAACGCAAATCTATGATGGAGGAAATGATAAACCAAATATTTACAAGAATAAGATATGATGAGAGATGTGAAGAGGTAAGATAGCTATGGAACAGCATTAGTGTATTATTTCAAATTAATGATTATTACAAAAGCATATGTTACAATTGCAAATGTAAGGTAAGATGATGCTAGTTCAAATGAGAAGCATAAAGAGGATAACAAAAAATATATATATAAAGAATAACACATTGGAAGACATGGATGAACCATGTAAGAGAGCACCATAGTCTAAAAAAGGAAACACCAAAATGTGTGAATGGAATTGACAATTTTATGGCATGAAAGTAGAATAACTTCAGGAGAATTGTATGACATTAAGCCACTATGAGACTTGGGAAGAGATAAAGTCTCTCCCAACAATTATAGAGATGGATAATCCTAAAGGGATATCCATAGAGGCCTTAGGGTGAGATAAAGTCTCTCCTAAGGATTACAAAGAGGGATAATCCTAAAGGGATATCCATAGAGGCCTTAGGGAGAGATAAAGTCTCTCTCAAGGATTATAGATTGGGTAATCCTAAAAGGATACCCATAGAGGCCTTAGGACAAGATAAAGTCTCTCCTAATGATTAAATAGAGAGGGATAATTCTAAAAGAATATCCCTAGTGACCTCGGATGAGATAAAGTCTCTCCTTGGGATCATAGAGATGAGTACGTCCCAAAAGGATACTCATTGAGGCCTAAAGGAAAGATTAAGTCTTCCTTAAGGATTTTGAAGAAAAGGGAAAAAGGGGTATCCATAAGGATTGGGAAGAGATAAAGTCTCTACCAATACTTATGAGGATTACTAATCAAGACTTGTCATGGGTCAAAGAAAGCTAAAAGAAGGATTGGGAAGTACACACTATATAAAGATAAGTTCCTCTTTCAAAATTGATCTTAGTAACTTAAAATCTAATCTTGTGATACTTAAATTTATATTTTCAACTATCTAATCCCAAATTAAAATTGTTGTTGTAGGATCGTCTATCATATCACAAGGAGAAAATATTAAATTGCTTGAGGACAAGCAATTTTGGGCACAGCGGACTGTACTGTCCCTTCACCTGGAAAGAAATTAATAAATGTCTCGTAATATTAAACTATTACAATTTAAATTCTAGATAAGAAACATTAAATAAATATTAAATGATGAAAGAAAGAAAGAATATTTATTATTAAATATATAATTAATAATAATATGTAACTATAATCTATTATTGGATGATTGTTAATACATTATAATATTCTTATATTATAGATCTCTATTATCAAATACATAATCTACAATAAGAATATCAAATAAAACATTTAACACTTATCATCATCTAATTCTAGATAAAGATTAAGTATTGATCATAGACAATAGCTACCTGCAAGAGTCACGTCCCATCATCAAATTCAGAGGCAGATACATTTTATATTACTAGCTTATCCTTTTAAATTAATTTTGGGGGGCTGAATTAGTATGGAATCAGACGAAGGAAAGAGCAAACACAGTTAGATAAGAATCTAGAAACGCTACGGACTGAAATTATGCATGAGCAATCAAGCATTCATAACTCGAACCCTTCACACTCATCAAGTGCATTCGGGCTTAGCCGGCACAATGACATCTATCCGGGAGTATCTGAAGACCACCATTAATATTTCCAAACACATACAATATACAATCTTATTCCAACTTGCGAATAGGGGACTGGTCAGGAAGGACACGTCAGATTTTAAAAGGGCCACACCAGCGGAAGAGCTCAAACAGCCAGTACTAATAGAATACGTGCTCAGTAATTTTGCAGTTAACTCATTATGTTACTGTAAACGTCTTCTTCCAGAATTCAGGGTTTGTTTGAGTCTATAAATAATGGAGGAGATTGATAGCAAGCTGGAAGTCTCGTGTCTTGAACATATTTACCCTGGTTGAAGGATGCATCTGGTGATTATGTATCAAGACAAAACAGTGGAATAATATCCCGAGCAAGAACTATTCTCGCCCAAATAAGAGAGTAATCGTATCTTGTCAATCAGAGACTCTGTGCAATAAGCATTGAAAACATTGATTGAAAAGTTAAAAGTGATTGGTCAAAAATTTTATTTAGTCCAACATGGATAACCATTGGGTTCTAGACTAAACATCATATATTCATATTTGATTCCAGCGGCAATAAAAGATATAATACATAGAAAGGGATATGCGATAGAGGCACGTGCAGATTGTATGACTGTGATATCAAAATTCTGGAATAGTGACTCTGTCTATTTAGTTCAAATTAAAATAGAGTCATTTCAAAGTCACTTGGAGATAATCAACTGATGACTAAGGGTAGGTTGCACTAGATTGGAACAGCCTATCTAGAAGCACATAAACATTAAGAAGATATCAAAGATATCAAGGACCACATAGACCTTTTGCTCAATAAATATTATTAGATAGCTGATTTAGACTCCAACATTGCATTTTAAATGAAATATGGATTAGAGAAAGTCTCCTTCAATTGAATTTTAAAGTAAACAATCCCAGAAACCTAAAGAACTGAACTAGGGACATTACAACATAAGCCTGCCTGACCAGATGAAGCCAAAATCTCCTTATTACTCTAATTAGCTATATAAATAGCTTTATTTTAATTTATTTAAATGCAAACTTAGGAAATATTAAAAATATTTTCTTTAATTCAACTGGAAAGCCAAACCAACCAAATAAATCAGTGAACGGGTCCTATCACCTGCTTGTGACTGATGTTGGGCAATGTAGGCCAACTAGCAATCCCATCCCTAAAAACTAGGGATGCTCGTAGAAACTAGGGAATATACCTTGTCACCCTGCAACTGAAACCGTATATTGGTCCCAAGGAGCCTCAAATCTAATCACTGCCACAACCTCCTAAATTTTAGGAAAATCTCTAAAATTAAGGAACTACCTCGATTGGCTCTCAAACTGATTGTAGAACCAACTTTGCTCACTAAGTATACAGTATGTCTCTATATCCATCACTGCTAGCCTACGAGACTCCAATAATAGGCCAACTCTCATGACTTTGCTAGTCAAACTAGAGAGGGGACATGACACCCAAACTCTATGAATTTGGGCTCCATCAGACGGCACCACTAAAATAAAATATGCACAAATAAATGACTCAATATTCTTCGTACTCTCAATACTTTTGGATGTATTTGTTAATTTTACCGAGCTATCTTATAGTTTCACTTTTGGCTTAATAATACTTATTTTTTGCATTCCTTCTTAACACTCAGCCATAGTCATTTTTCGATTTTGGGCATTTGCTACGTACTTAATATTTGTTGAATTTCTTACGTAGGAAAATGTCCTCTGTCTTTTATGATGTAAGAGGTATCACATTTACTCCCTGCTTGTAATCGTAGTTCAATTTTAGATGTAATTCTTATTCCTTCCCTTATCACATCATGCTCAACGTTGGTTTGTTCTTCCTTCTATTCAAATCATATTTGCTGGTAAGTATAGGGTTTAGCTTTTCTTATCATTTGGTGTATATGTAGAAACACTCAGATTCGATGCCTATGTTTGACTTGGTAACGATTCGATTTGTCTTCGCTTTGTAACAAATACTTCCTAATCATCAACGGCTTGATATTTTGAATTCTTTGACTGCGGTAAGCAACGAATTGAGTCTTCCTTAATCTACTAATGTGTACCCTCCAGAATTTTCTTCCACACAACTGTCCATATATCTGATATTCCTTTTCATTTTACAGATGCACAAATCTTAACTTTTAGTGTACCTCAATATATGATTCAAAACCCTTATAAAATTTCATAGATGCACTCCCTTAGTCTAGCATACATATCATTGAAATGTTCGGACTTAATATGAATAGATGAAGTAATTGTTGCATTTTCATCACAATATCTTAAACATATCATGGGGTACCAAAGCTGCATATTGGATAAAGATTTGATGAGAATGCTTACTGAATGAAGCCTGGGAATGGCGTATTTGTCCTCAAACATTATTGCTCTTTACACAGACAATACTTTATCAAGTCTCCAGCATTATTTCTCAAATGGAACTCGAAAGGCTGAAAACAACTTATTTGCAATTCATTCCAATTATACTATTTCAAGAAAAGTAGCCAGATACACCTTTGCCCCTCTTAGGGCACAGATATATCAATATCAGATATGATGTCAAATGACAAATACCATACCTATAATAAAACCTTGCTGACTACTATGTCATTTGATTTTTTTTTTAATAATGTAAATCTTCCTAAGCTTAATTAAAGAAAACTTCAATCATGCAAGTTTAATTTTTTCTTAGTATAAATAAAATCCACACCAAATGACGAAGACATGAGATGTTTTTTTTATTTCACTGACCCATATATTTGGAATATCTTCCAATGCAACTCTATCTTTTCTTCATTAGTATAAATTGTTAAATCAACTTGCAATTTGGTATACAGCAATTAAATATTTATATAAATTTTAGAAGGAAAATCTATTCTAATAACTTGGAACATTGTGATCAATACATGTATGGTTTTTTGTGAATGTCATATTCAGCCGTTTCCATAATGGGGATCTTCAATATGGCTGTATGCGCATCCGATACAGTAGCCATATCTATAGCGGTATCCATGTCCATGCAACTTTGATTTCGAGGAGACTATAATTCGTTTATAATTATAACATTCATTTAATATAATCATCCTATATTGGTTATTCATAAATTACAATATACATCTTTATAATTATATACTTGCAATAATTAACTATTGTAATTCAGAGCTGGAATAATAGATATAGTCTATTAATATTTAGGTTCCTTTATTTTCTTATTTGTTATACTGATTTTCTTGTCTGCCTTTGCGCCTTATTTTCTTATTTGTTATGCTGATTTTCTTGTCTGCCTTTGTGCCTTAATTCCTAATCTGATCTGATTCTATTCCATGCCTTTCTCCAAGAGGTCTCCCTTATTATAGTCCTCGAGAGAGAACAACGAGTGACAACTCTTAATAAGAACAGTATCTTTCATAAATGAGGCATTTCCTCAAAACAAATCACTGCCCCTTATCTAATTGTGGCTTTCATGGAATCATTGTTCCTTAGAATTTGATTAAAGATAATTATTCTTATGATTAGAACGGATCATCAATCAGATGAGGAAGTTCTTTTCTGGATTATAATTATGAGGGAGATCATTAAGAGTATATATATTTTTTTTTCAATTTATTCTTCCTGAAAGTTGAAGCATAACAATGTCTTATGGGAGTCATGACAATACACCCTTGCCGAGACAACTTGTTTTCTAACAATTTTTAATTTGAATGATAAAAAAAAAAACTCTTCCCAAGTGTCATATCCTATAGGTAGACCTTTCCATTTAACCAAATGCTCGAAAACACTCTTATTCCTTAACTTCTTTTATGTAATGTACCTTTCCAATACAGACACCGATACTATGAAATCAAGTGTGCTAATGGCGTACGGTTAGGAAGAGGCCATACAGATATACCTTTGTTCATACGATGTTAGTTCGTAACTCATTTGGTTATGCTCTGTGTGGCTGTACAATGGTGTTTGGATTCATACGGATGTAAGTCGTATTGTGAGTGAGGGAGGAGGAGAGTGAGTCATATGGGGGAGATGAGAAGACTATCGTATGGTGCAAGGGTGTACAGTGGAGTAAGGAGATAGAGGGAGATGATGATGGTGTACGAGGAAGAGGGGAAAGGTAGTATGGCGAAGTGGATGAGTGTACAAAACAAATGGAACATATGTACGGAGCCAAATGGAGAGCAAGTGTAAGGTGATATTGTATGGTGAGGCAATGTGCATATGGTCGAAAAAGGTAGGTGGGTGTACGATCAAGTAGTTTATACAGAAAAGCCAAGATAGTAATTGGATGCCAAACAAGGCATTCGCCAGACACGTAAACATATATATTTACAATTGTTCGCCACATCTCACACCAAAAGGAACTTGAGATAGCCACGAACACCAACGATACAAGTATATTAATCTTCAAATGAGAGTACTTGATTACATATGTGCATTGGACAAGATTTGAAAACATACAGAATGGTCACCAAATGACAACAAATGACAAATCTCGCACACAAGTGAAATATATGAATGATATCCCCAATGGCAGATTGGTATGTTCATTCAACTTCACATGCCTCAGGATAAATGGCTTTGAAGAATCCCCATATATGTTACCCAAGATTGTGCAAGATAGAATTGCATATTTGCAAAAAGCAAGGAAATTAAGCATTTCTAATACTCAGCATTTTGGAGATTTACATTATAGAAAATCTTGTCAGGAACTCTTAGTTTTGGAGATTTCACTTTTGTGTCAACAAAAGCTTATGAAGTAATTAAAAATTTGTTGGATAAATTCAATCTGATCCGAAGGGTTACATCCATATTCTTAAAAGAAGCAAAATCTTGGAGATTACTTGCATGATGCCATACTAGTCAATGACATATTTAGAAATTTGGAAAAAGATGAAGCCCTAGAGGTTATAGAAAAGTTTGACAGGGAATTAGATAAAAAAATGCAAAAGTTGATGCAACTTGACTCTCAGGAGAAATCAAGAGAAAATGAACCTATTGAGTAAGAGGTTGTGTTGGTTACCAAAACCTCAGATTGGAAATCCAAGAGCCTGCTACTTCTCCAGTAGGATTCTGTGATCAGTTCTGGCAAACAAACGAGAACCACCTTGATTCCCCTGCACTTCAGGGTCTGCTACACCTAGGCGGGTAAACCTCCTCGAACTGGATCACTTGGTTCAGAGCTTTTCTAAAGTGAATTTAAGCTTTGAGAGTTCTTCAGTTGGAAAAGTCCTTGAACTCAATTAAAATGAAACTGAATGTTGAGTGGTAAAAAATGAATGTTTTGTATAATATTTGTAAATAATGGATTTGACGCTTGTAAGAAGGAAATTATAGATTTTCTGACTTCAATAATAAAAAGACCAGTGCCTCTACTCATCCGGGCAACAGAATCAACTACAATGAAGATTATCACTTACAGCTTTATAAAGTTTTATGCACTTATAATGTCAACAATTTAATAATCAAAATGCAACAAACCAAATATGTATGTAATCTTAAATTAGTCCAATTAAACTATAATTCCTTTGGTAGGGAGATAAATTAGACACAGATACAAAAACAATTTGATATTTCACTATATGTATGATGATCACATTCAAGATGCTAAATGACCATGTCCACTTCTCTGATATTTAAATTATTTACGAATTTTAAAGATAATTATAATGGACAAATCATCCGCAGTCTGAATCTCCATGCCTTTAATAAAAATATGCAAAGGACAGTTTATTTTATTATTAAAATTAAATAAATGAATTTATATTACACAGCCATATTTAAGCTCCTTATTCCTCCTTACAAGTAAAATATTTCTTGTTTCTTTTTTCGAATGTCAAATATGTCTTGTCTTTTCTTCATTGCTTTTGACTTCATTTATATATCAACATTTTAAAGGAATGTGACCTTTCGAGTTTGAAAAGTCATACTTCATTAACATATTAATCGCACCCTTTTCCTTTCAAATACTTTTCTTTAACTTTATTATTTTATCATAATCGCATGGTTTGTTTTAACCATGGCAATCAAATAAGGCAATAAATGTATAAATACTACTGGATTATTATCGGAAACATTTATTCCTTCGATTTTGCCATGTGCGTGGTATTATTGTTTGTGTCGTCTTTCCCATTCTATGACTTATCGAGATTTCTCGGATTCAACGAGCTAGTAATTGTTCTGCACTCAAAATTTTCTAATGACTAGGAACGTCATCAAGCTCCATGCATGCCCAACAAGGTGTCTCACCCATTGTCACGAAAACGACATGAAAATCTCTTTTACAACCATGAACAAAATATGTTTCTCCATGTTTCTTGCAGGCACATCACCTCTCTTTTACAACACAGATTCTTCTATTAATTCTGATCTGTATGAATATCGATAAATTCGTACACCGTATTTAGGGTTGGGAAAATACTTTGAAGAGAGTCTTGACCTCGAGGATATGGATTTTTAAAATGTTGCAGACCTCGATGTTGATAGCAATGCGGAACTCGTCTGTGCCATCTGAAGCTTTCATTCCTTATGGCGTGGGGTCAATTTGGAGCTTTATGCCATACTTCTTTCAGCATATTATCTTGTTTTCTCTTTTCAGTCATAATTGTCTTCATCTTTGCCTTAGTATCCTCATATTACATCCACTGCTGCTAAGAGTGGACTTTCAAGCAGGTAGCGAAATCCATCCTTATTAGCTCTTATTGAGATGAGAACTTCTGCATCATGATGGTATCATTGTCTCCCAATATCTACTACCTTAAGATTATTCAGATTTGTTTTTCTCTATCTGCCTCGTGATGTCTTTATAGATTATATTCATCTGTCACTTGACTTGCCATCCCTTATCTATGCTGGATAGATATTTGTCCACTGTGGGGACTCATTATTTGATTAACTGGAACCGTCACCACCAATGATAGTCTATCATTCGTCAATTTTTTCTTTATTTGTTGCCACAAGTATTAACAACCACACTGATTTTGTTATATGAAGTGTTGATTTGAATATACACACAAGACTCTGCCTTCAGGGACACACTTGTTTATGGACCAGACCTGATAGCTTTAGAAGCACACAATATCTCATACAGTCTGCCATGAGAATGCACATCACCAGGTATTGCATTCTGTCATCTCTATATGGCTGTTTATGTCTTTTCAACATATTAATTCTCTGTGTATGTCACTGCTGCATGCAAACTTCACATCTGCATAGTGTTCAAATAGGAATGCATAAACAAGCTCTTGTTTGAGGTGAGTAATCCTTGTTATGATCTGAAGATGAGACATTGATCTCCAGCCTTATCTCACAAATGGAGGCCAACATTTTAGGGCTCCATCAGGTTGTATCACGGTTGCGTACCACAAGTTTTGAAGAGGAACCTAACAAAAATGATAAGGTTGTAGTCAAATTGGAAGTGCATAAGGATAATAGACTAGATGAATAATTTTCCTTTGTGTCAGATGATGTATTTGTGAAATCCAAAGAATTTAAATCCATTTTGTTCAATGTCAAGGGCACAAAACTTAGAGAGTCAGTCCTGTATATTACACCCAAAAATGAAGCAGAGTTGTTAAGTAAACTCAACGCTGACATTGAATGCAAAATTGAGAACAGAACTCCTCACAGGGGTGCACAATTGTTGACAAAAGCAGGTGTTATTCTATTTCCTGGTAGGGATTTTAGTGCCTCTATAATATTTTATAGTTTTCGACATTCTGATAACAAGAAATTCAAGTTTTGCATTGCAGGAGTGAATCATATTTTCATTGGATCAAGGTTTGGTCCAGATGAAGATGCTCTGTTACTATGGGCATTATATCCACTATTTGTAAAGACCAAAAAATATTGATGTAGACAAGGTATTTGGACATGTGATGAACCTACAAGTAGGAGAGGTGTATCATCTTATTTTTGCTAATATGGGTGTTGACTTGTCTAAGTTTAATAGGGCTCAGATGTTGAGAGTGCTTAGGGAAAGAGACCAGTCAAAGCCATGTATGAGGAGGGTTTCAAAAGAGGTGGACAGCCTGTTCTCACGCTGCCAGCACCGAACAATGCCAAATGGAAAAAGAAATTTGAGGAGTTACAAAGGGAACGCCAGAAATTGATTAAACAAATGCATAGTGTCAGAGTTGATATCGCTTCCTTCAAGTTGCACAAGAGATTTGAGAAAGTGAAGGATAATCTAGAACAATTTTGAGATGCTTACAGCAAGAACATGGAGAATCTTATTAGTCACAACAAGATTAGGTACAGACTTGATTTTAAGATCCATGACATTGATGAAATGAATATAATGATCCACGCACAGTTCAAAGTATGCACAGTTCACTGAAGACCTAGAGTCAGAGTATGATAAATTCAAGGGTGTTGGTAACAGAGGCTTGGCTGAATTGGCCAATCAGAAGGAAGCTGTAAAAGACATGGAGAAATGGATGGGAGAGGGCCAGAGTATCCTTGCAACTGCCTTAGATGCTGCTCACACCAATGGACCAGATTTAGAAGGAGCCACTTCACAGATGAAGCATCCAATATCTATGGAATACACTGTCAAGGATGTTATGCTTCCAAGGAGTGCCTGGACCAAATTCACAAGTGTGGCATTCTACTTGGGGATTATTCTACAGAACCTAAAGTGCAGGGAAATAGGATTGCAAACGATTATTTCTGTTCATTGGCCAAATCAGTTGGAGAATCCCAGATTCAGTTAGGAATGCTCATAGGATTTTCCAATTTGTTGATTTGGGAACCAACAGTGGATTCCTTGTACATGGGGTACAAATCCATCAGCCATAGCTTCCTTAAAGCCCTCAATATCTTCTGCTTCCAAATCCGTCCTTATCTTTCATCAATAAAATTGTGTGTTGCCCTGCTATCCACCAGGGCAGTTAGCTTTTGTACCTTAGAACATTAGGAATTTCAAAGGTGGCATTCTTGAACATTTTTGAGATTGCAGCTAAGGTTCCATAGTCTTCTTCATAGAACCTTCTTTTGCTTGAATGTCCCCTTTCATCTTCACATACTTCAGCTGATAATGCCTCTATGTACATACTTGGCCTCTTTTGCTACAGTTGTATCTTGGTAACCATTTATCTTTACAATTGAAACACGTACCCTTACCTAAGAATCTGCCCTTTCTTTCAAATTGAGGTGTGTTTGAGGGGTTAGTACCTTTTGTTGCCTATTCCCTTTGAAGGGTCTCATGTTTTTGTTGCCTATAACCTTTGATTGTTGTGGTATGAAGGGATAGATTCACATATGAAAGTAAATGTATCTTTATGTCTATACAATTGACAATATCGTACACCTACAATAATCAACCATATTAGGGAAGGAAAGGAAATGCAAGTAGGGCGAATAGTGAGGCCTCACTAGGTACAACACCTCATGAGCTTTGTTAATGACTGCATGAGGTAACTATATGGGTTAGTTATTGAGGTGACTAGGAAAGAGTTCCACAATCATAAAATGAGAGACGGATAGCATAATGAGGGTAATAGTGTACAAGCTCCACTATGTACACCACCTCACAAGCATGGTTAAGACCACAAAAGGCCAAGGTAGATAGAGTATCCACTCTTGGGCTTAAAGCTAGGGATAATTAGGGCACATCATCATATTCTTCCTATCTCCACCCTCATTATGGTTGAACCCATGAGAATCATGTGCTATAAGTGTATTTCTTTCTTAACCCTAAACATAATTGTCTTACATGCATTATAATTATATTATTATTCAATTTGGTTGCAGGTTCCTAGATAGACTTATCTCATCTTATTCCTATATATATATATATATATATATAAAATTTAGTGTAGGTTACAAGCCAGTCCAAGAAAGGGGCATTACAAATGGTATCAAAGCATTGATCTTGTCATCCTATAGGGAAACAATGAATCAATGAATACATTCCGATCAATAACAAGGATCTAACAATATGTGTATTGTGGGTATGCTTTGTGTCTACATATATTCATGTGTATACTTTGTGTTTTAATACGGCATGCTCCATGTTTGGCTTTATATTTCTCTTGATCAAGAATATATGAAAGACAAGAGTGAGCCAAAAAGATATGAATATATTATATTTGAAGTAATATATGTAAATTGTTATTATGCAAATGTGGGGCCAATCAAATCAATTCAATACTATTATAAGATGACCTTGTTCCTTCTCTTGCAGCGATGAGACAAAACGTGTCTAAAATTGCAAAACTTGCAAATCCTTAACGTTGTTGATACGAGTTTCGTGACCACCCCAACAAGCAAGACAAAATACTAAGTATTTTACCCTCTCTTGAACAAGGAAGATTCAAATGTTGAACAACATAAAATTGTATAATCAAGTAAAGCAACCCCAAGGTTTACAATGCATATTACCCTCTTTGGTGTTGGACACAACTCAATTTAATAATGTGATATGCTAGTTATCATGAAGGGACTGATGTCATTCATTCATAGAAATCTATAAACTTTTCAAATGATGAATAATTTGGCAATGTAAACTCTTCAATTACTTTTGATGAGGATTTTGAAATAGAAAGCAGCAAGGATATGGATTTAGAAATCTAAGATGACTCTGCAAATGCAAGAGGCTATTGATGATAAGGTGAAACAAACCAATTCTTACTCCGCCAACTTAAACAGATACGCAGAGTTGTTATCTTCTAAGAGTGTGGATAGTTTTCAAAATATTTATACACATCAAAACCATAAAGTATGCAAGGCAATGAGCATGAAGCAATAAAGTTAAGTGCTTTGCAGTGAGTTCAGCCAAACCTTGCACTATGACTTGCAATCAACAAGTAGCAAAAGTATGAACATAAAGACCATGAATCAACAATATAATCTTCATTCAACTATTTAACATAAACAAATTCTATCTAAATGAGAAATAGGAAACCATGCATCACTCCAAAATAACACAAGTATTCACCAAGCTTCAATGAAACTGAAATTACTTTAGCAGTATCTTAGCAACAATTTCACTAAATCTCTCCCCTTACAAATGAAAAGAGACAACCTTCTATAGAAGCCTCACGTAAAATAAGTGGCTTAGATCAATTCAAGATCAACGGCTTGGTAAATCCCAAGCAACCCTAATTCATTTCAACTCCACTTCTTCATCCTCCTCATTTTAAAAAATCTTATTGAAACGTTCTCAGAATTGTTTTCTCGTAATATCTTGGCCTTGATCCTTCTTCACGACTTCAACTTGTGGATCTTCCCTTGTAATCATTTATGTCTCTAAATCTGATTTGAATCCCAACCTTCCTTATTCCATAAGACGGCTATATTTGCAATTCAATCATCACACTTGGTAAAGCTTTTCAACAAATTTGGATATACAACATTGGTCATTGTATCAATGATTATTTTTTATGGGGCACTAAATCATGTCGCAAGGCAAAATGTAAGCGAATCATCTCATAATCAATTCCTTTACATTGTTGAAGTTGTGATCTCCTTTCATGATGTTAGGTCCTTCCTATTGATCATCGGTTTTTGAAGGAAATTCAGATTGAGATAACATTTCTCAATTGTAGAACTTATTCACTTTTCATGCTCTTTGAGTTCCCCTTCGTGTGGTTGTTGACTTAAGCTATTGCACTTGTACTTTCATTTTTGGTTCCTTGCTTTTATGATAAATTGCTTGCAAGTGTCTTGTTGATGTTTCCATGTTGACCTTGATGTTTTAATCATCTTCATGCATGAAATGCTCAACATTGAACATCATTCTTGTACATGAAGAAGCTCAGCCCAAATGTCATCCTCTTGATTATCGTCTTCATCTTGAAAATTGTCCTTCGCATGTACCTCATACGTGCATAAATCTTTGCAAAACAAGAGGAAATATTTGTATTAAAATTGAAGTTTTATACAAGAATAATTGTTAAACTTATGATTATAATTTGAAAGGAACTAAATTATGCGACACTTTCAGCTTGTTACAAATGGCTTACATCCTTGGATACCTAACATCTTGATTCCAACCTTAAGCATTCCAACAAAGTCAGTTCTGAATTTCAATCTGTATTCTGATTGTTTAGGTTTGGTATGACATTATAAAAGTGATTTTGCTCCTCAAAAGATCAAGTTTGCATGCCTCTCCTTGGTATGCTCTACACTAAATTGATTTGTTTTTGGTTTGAATCGAATTGTTATTGAAGTGAATGCATTCAACCTGCCTTTATAGGCTTCCTTCAAAAGAACACGCCTTTTGGAGTTTACAAGACCAACCTTGTATAAGATTTAACAGCTAGAACATGACCTCCCAATAGGCCGACCTTATTAGCAATTAACAATTGGATTTGCAAATCCAATTCTCCAAATGAGCCAACCCATGACAAATTTAAATTTCATTACAACTGGGGCAGTTTTATCACTAAATGTTTTGAGATTTATCCTTTAAGGGGTTGGAAATCCAAACCTCATTAGGAATTTACCTAGAGCAGTTTTGGATAATGTGGAAGGGTTTCAAAGCTGATTGGAATTTTTTCCTTGGTTAGAACTTTCGATCAAAACATAAGTAGGAAATGAGACCATTTTTAGTAGAAAACACTTGATGATGATCAGAAATATCATGTTCATTCAAAATCCTTTCAAAATCAGGTCAGCAATCAGGTGATTTATAAGATTAAATGCCCTATGCAGATAGGAATCCTCTTGTTTGGATTAATCATTACAACAAAATTGGAAATTTCAAGAGTGTTTGGAATTTATCCAACGGTAGGTCAGAAATCAACTACTTGTTCGGAAATTGCTCAACAAACAGTCAGAAATTTGATAAGCATTTCAAATTTTGACCAAACCGGATCAGATTTCAGCAACTTGTTTAGATTTTGCCTTGGAAGGGAGTCAGATTTTCATTCACACTTGTTTGGATTTTGCCTTCAAGGCAGATCAAAATTTCACCTTGTGTTCAAACAACATGGCTCATGTAGGTCCACTACCTAGGTCGAGAATCAAGGTATTCTTTGGAATTTGCATGGAGATTAGGTCGGAATTGTTGGTATGTGGCAATTGATCAAGCAACTACTATACACTTGCCATGTGCCCTCATCAGAATTCGAAGTTTGGGTTAGGGTTAGTAAAAAAATTAGAATTAGGATTAATTTTGTAAGCTGACATTGTAAACCGCCACAAGAGCCTTGATAAATTAGTGGTTGTGTGTTGTGAAAGATCATCGGATTCTAATTTTCTCTCCACTAGATAATACAATAAGTGGACATCATTTCTCTAGTGGATGTAGCCCATTTTGAGTGAACCATGTTAAATTTCTGTGTTGTTTGTATTTTTGTCTGATCTTATTTCTGCTTTATCTTAATATTACTAATTGCTCCTATTTTCCCAAAACCTAACAAGAATGATAAAACTTAACTTGTATGAAAGGATGGAGTTCAGAAAGGACATTGAATGATGAATTGGCAATTGCACATGCCAATTTGTACCACAAGACCATAAAATCACCATGGTAGAGGACAAATCGCCAAGAATAGCCAAGTATCATGTGAGGTGAAGAGGACGAAAGGTGTGAGACTAAACTCACATTTCAACTCTTGTTAAACTAGGCAATATGCAGAAGACATTGGAGCGGTACCAACATGGCCCATCAACTCTTTTTTACCCATAGCAAGAGAAAAACCCCAGCAAAATACTTTTTTCAACAAACTTTACAGTTTATAAAGTTAATAAAAAAAATCAGGGAATCAAATTTGCCTATATGACGACTGAAGGAAATGAGCTTGTGCAGAAACTATGGAAGCCACTCACTGCAAATGATGATCACTCACGTTATGCTCAGTGAAAGTGATATGTGAAAAAAATGGTCTTGCAATACAAAATGTGTTCCCCCAAAAGTGATCTGCAAAAAAATTGGGCTTGCAACACAAAATGTGTTCCCCCAAAAGTGATCTGCGAAAAAATCAGGCTTGCAACACAAGATGTGTTACCTCAAAAGGAAGCTGACCAAGGATTTTACATGGAGATCAATGGAAATAAGCAGCCTAACTCGATTGGCTACCAAAAATCTCGAACCACCAATAGAAACAAAGAAGCTCCACTTTGGTTACAATGAACACACAAATGAATGCTAAGAACACTGAATATGGGCTTTAGGTCGTATGCAACCTTGGACTGAAAACCATCGAAGATATAAGATAGACATATCTAGTAAATAAATGAGTGTGCCCATCCCAATGTCCCTTCCAATGCAGGCATATAGACAACAAATTGTGCATAGGTAGATTTTACTGCATAGCTACCAAAAACTAAATTTGTACATCTAACTAATTACACCAATGTCAAACTTAATCTAAAGGTAAATATTAATTTACTCCAGCAACCATTAATAATCTCTAATGGTGAACCTCGTTGATGATTTTCGTGAAAAAGAAAGAACTAGCATGATTGCAATATTGCATGTGTTCTTTTTTAGTCATAATGGTTAAACATTTGTTCCTTGTATGTCATGATCACTCTTAACATTTTCCCATCCTCGCCTCTATTTCATAATAATAAGATTCAAATAGGAAAATCATAAACTGATCACATTTTGTGTGTAGCCTAATACAATTGTCAAGACAAATCAAGTAAAAACCATGGAGATTCAGCCTAGACCCTCTATCAAGAAAAGCAAAAAATTAGGTGCTTCCTTTATCTCAAACTATGAGACATAAATTGCTTTTGCATTACCTTTCTTTAAAGCCTTTAATGGAAGGTGTACACAAGGATCACATGTTCTCATCCAAAGGAGACCAAATCCATTTTCTCGTTGTTTTCTATGTTTAAATTCCCTGCATGAGAAAATAAAAATGAAAAAGTATTTATGATATCATAAATATGATTTGTATGATTTCATATGCACAAAACGATAGATAATTTGCATGTAAAGAAAAATTCATAAATCTAACCAGCTTATACAATCATTTACAACAATGAATGAAGATGGCTTTGACCAAAGCAGCGCTAATGACAACTAAATCCACGGTTCAAAGACAGATTTAGTTTTCCATCAAAAGGGCGAAAAGAGAAAAAAGAAACAAAGAAAGGTTGTCATTCAAAGTGAGTAAGGAACATGTAAAGAATCAAAAGCAACCAGTACAGCAAAGAGATGTTCATAAATGAACACTCGACATATGAAGGTTTTCAAAGTTTCCAAAAGTTATGTGGCTCTAAAAGGTGAATGAATAGTATCTGATTACTAGAATGAAAGAATTAATCAAAAGTGAAATTTGCAACAATGTGAAGTATTTGATTGCCTTTTCTTTGCAAAGTAAAAGGCATTTATCAAAGTTGGGTATTGTCAATATGATGTACATTGTAAGAAGACCACCAAAAGTGACTGAAATGTGTTAGTGTTTAATTTGTCACTTTTGTGACAACACAAAACAAAACAATGAATGAGGAAATTCCTTCTTCCAATTTGCAAGGGAGGCTACATGATTTAATCTACTCTAAAATCTAAAACAAAAAGAAGCCAGCTTATATTACCACCATAAAATCATTCTTTAGATTTCTAGAAACTAGACATTGCTAAAATGTTTTTAGAAATGCATTTTTTTAGCAAAATACAATGAGAGGATGCAGCCAATAAGTCAATAAATGAGTTAAAAAAAGAGACAAGCTATGTTTGCATATATTTGAATAAACTAAATGCTAGCATCCTCATGTGAAAAGTTGATGGCAACTGAATCAATACAAGGATAGCATAAAATTCAGAGGGCAAATGTTGCACAATTGGGGTCATTCCACCACAATTTTGCCACCCAGCATTTGTAAAATAAAATATTGAAGAGCTATAAAGCAAGGTGAAAACATATTTTAATATCTATCTACTTATCAAGCATGTCATAGACTCCAAAATTCAAAATATTATGCCTGGGGTTCAATTGGTTCTTCCTTTCTTGGCCAACTTTGAAGAGAATAGCTTACCACTTGCATTTTGATATATTCATGACAATCATTTAAAGAATTACAAACTTGGGGTTTCTATTATCTTCCATTTGTAAAATAGAAACAAACTAATATTTACTTACACTAAGTTACAATATTGACCATTAATAATAAATAATAAAGATATTATTCTAATACCCTCCCTTAATGGTCAATCTATCAACTACACTAAGTTAATCTCCTAAATTTTACAAGCTTGTCCAAGCTTAGAGACTTGGTGAGAATACTTTTTGTTTGATCCACAGTACGAACATATAGCAACTGAACCGATCAATTTTCATCTAGCTTCCGAATGAAATGACAATGAAGTTCAACATGCTTGGTTCTTTTGTGGAAGACCAGATCCTAGGCAAGTTTGAGCATCCCTTCATTGTCACAATAAAGGGAAGTAGTATTTGCTTGCAACATTTACATGTCTGAAAGCATCCTCTGAAGCCAAACTACCTCACAAGCTACCTTAGTTGTTCCTCAACAACTAGCTTCTATGGAGGACAGAGATGTTGTTTGCTACTTCTTGCTAGTCAGTGTGACTACACCATATCCCAATCTGAAAGCATACCAAGATGTTGACCTTCTGTCATCAACAAAACTTGCCCAATTTGAGCCTGTAAAATTGTGACTTTTGTTGTACAGAAGACCAAAGTCTGAAATGCCCTTCACATGACACAACACACACTTCGTTGCTATGCAATAATCAACCTTGGGGGGTGTCACAAAACATGAAATGTAGCTCACAAAACTGAGATTGGACCTAGTAACAGTAAGGTAGATGAGACTGCCCACCAATTGCCTAAATGTGGATTCATTCACCACAAGTGAATCTGATATAGCTGTTAGCTTCAGCCCTTTCTAGTCTTGCATCCAAAACTTGTTAAGAAGACTACAAACACACTTAGACTGAAATAAGAATATCTACCTTCCATCTGCCAAATGTCAACACCTAGATAATAGTGCAGAAATCCCAAGTCTGTCATGTCAAAGGATTGACACAAACTCTATTTGATTTGATCGATCAAAAGTGTCATAACTACCAGCAATGATCCAATCATCAATTTTAACAAGAAGAAGAAGAATATCACCTCCAATGCTTTTGACATACAGATTAGAATCAAATGGACCCCCTTGAAATCCATTATTTGTTAGATACTTGTCAATTTTACTGTGCCAAGCTTGAGGAGCCTGTTTTAGGCCATAGAGTGCTTTCACCAATCTCCACCTGATGTTCTTTTCCTACAACCTTATACCTTGGAGGTTGGGTTTGTAAACTTCTTCTAGCAACTCACCGTTGAGGAAGGAACTCTTAACATCCATCCAATGGACTTTCCAACCAAACTGACTTGTTAAGGCACGAACAAGCCGTATGGTACTCATTTTGACAAAAGGAGAAAATGTATCCTTGTATGCTCTCCTTTTGTAAGAACCCCCTGGCAACGAGACGAGCTGTGTACTTGTTAAGAGTTCCATCAAATTTGTACTTTAACTTTATACACCCAGTTGCAGCTATTAGGCTTCTCCCCTAGAGGAACATAAAAAAGAATCCAAGTGTTCTTCTTCAGAAGCCAGGCGCTTAGCTTCCATAGCCTTTTCTCACTCAAGAATCCATTTAACCTTAGTATATGTTTTAAGCTCAAAACTACTATGAATGTTGGCCATGAGAGCAAAATTGATAATAACTTATTGCTTGCTTTTTTTTCTAGAAGATCTACCCTCAATGAGCTTATCTCGACGATCACTAATGGTGCCTAGGAGTAGAGGAGATGATGGGCTGAAATAAAAGCCCATTTTGTCTATATTTCTCTTGTTTTGCTTTGAACTGTTATGGGAGTTTAAAATGTTTTAAACACTTTTACTTTAATAGTTTTATGACTGTTAAAGCAGTATTTGGTAGACATGCAGCATATGGATTAATATACTTTTAGATGGGAAACTTGATGTTTTAAACCTTAGTTATCTTTATTTTACACATTTTTTAGTATTTCAAGCATAATGGGATTCCTGCAGCCATGTGATATATCTATATAGATGAAATCTGAAAGTTTAATAAATTTATGTAATGTGGAACGGATGTATCTCCATGTTTTGTGCTTCTAACTTTTCGTTGCACGAATAATTCATCAAGGATGAACGAACAGTAGATATTGAATAAGTCTCACCAGCTTGTTGACTGAGCCATGCAGTCGGGAGTGGAACCAAGGACAGCATTAAAGACTCAATTGATTTGCCTAATTTTCAGATGGAAGCAGTGAGTTATGTTATAATAAACAGCAAATCTAGGAAGTAGTTGTCCTATATTCTTTCTCATAGATAAGGATAAGATTATTTCTTCCTTGTTGAGATAACCTCTCTTTTTTTCTTTCAATGTAAAGACTACACCCATCTATTTTGTTGGAGGTGAAAGTTAATTCTTAGTCAGTCAGTATAAATAAACTATTGAAGCCTATAAGGGTGTAAGATAGATAGCAAGAGATAGATCAGCCAGCGATAGATTAATGTAACTATGTTCAGCAATATAGTTTTCTTAAGATTTCCAACACTGTATAATCATTTCCTGATATGAATAAAGCAATGTTGATTCAGAGTTTATGGTGTGTTGAAGAACTTGGATCACTCATCCAAGGGGACCCACTTGGTGAGTGATCTTTTGCATGTTGTTGTCTATTTGCAGTTACTATAGTTGTTGTTCAGTCGCTTGTCTGTTCCTGCAGCCTTTAATGTCCTGTATCTGGACATTATTCAATTTATCTTAAATTTATATCTTAGAATGTTTATAAACAAGTCCCATATCCCATTGCTTGTGTTAATACTTGTCTTATATACAATATCAAGAGAAAAGACGTGTCTTTTCATTTAATTCATATATTATATTATTAATATTAGTATTAGGTTATTGTTTTTTAATATAATATTATTATTAATATAAACATTATTTATATTAACTTATCATATTATTAATATTAATTTTATATAATTATATTTAACTATTTTTTAATTTAATTTCATAATATAACATTACTATTATTATGTAACAGTAGTATATTATATGATATTATAAAATGATTATAATAGAATAGTATACAATTATTTTACTTATTATTTATTTATTAATAAATTATTAGTTGGGTAATATTTATTTTGATGGGGATATTACAGTTCCCCCCTCTCAAAATTTGCTTGTCCTGAAGTAAAAATCATGTACACATAACCTTTCTCATATAGATTCAACATGCAAAGCATATATTTGGATGCAATAACACCTCAAGAATTTATGGAGTATACATATTAATGCATGAAAACACAAAGTAAACACACGAATGCATGAAAACACGATGCATACACAACGTAGACACATGGATGCATGAAGACACAAAGTAGACACAATGTAGACACATAATACATGCATTCTTTATCAATGCCTTATAATTTATAATTTGTAATGAAATAGGTTGATAAATTGATTTTACTTCTTCAATAAAATCATGCAATCAAAGTTCTTATCAGTACAGATATATAAGTTTCAAAGGAATCATGATAAACTGTATTTGAAGCCAATTTCATACTAAGATCAAGAGCAAAGCCTTTGCCCAATTACATTTTTTCTCTCTCTTCAAACTTAATATTGATTATAATGTTTCCCAATAGGATTAGTTGTTCACCTTTAACACTCAAATCAACTTCACATGGACGATTGGAGTTAATGTTATCCAAGTTACCTACACACCAAATTTGCAATGTATTCCCTCAAAGTTTATAGGTCCAAGTCCGCATCTCAAAGGATTACGGATCGATGACCCCTACCCTATCTTGGGACAAAGACACAATTGCTTGGATTTAAACAAGCCCCTCCTTGGTAACATCATTGCCTTCTCTTATCATCAATGTAGGAATAAAATAGATGTCAATACATGCAGTCATGGATTGGAAGTAACATTAATTCTTGTATATCCGATCATATTATTATTTCAACTCAATAACGGATAGAGTAGATGTTATCCAAGTTGCCTAGATACCAATTTGCAATGGATCCCCTCAAAGTTTATAGGTCCTAGCCTGCACCTCAAGGGATCACGGATCGCTGACCCCTGCCCTATCTTGGGACAAAGATCCAATTGCTTGGATTTAAACAAGTCCCTCCTTGGTAACATCATACTCTCCTCTTATTAGCCAAATAGGAATACAACGAATGTCAATATATATAGTTATGAATAGCAAGTAATTTTCTTTCCTATATATCTAGACATATTGTCATTTCAACTCAATTAGGGACTAGTAGGTGTTACCCAAGTTGCCTAGATACCAAATTTGCAATGGATTCCCTCAAGTTTACAGGTCCATGGCTGCATCTCGAAAAATCACATATTGCTGACCCCTACCCTATCTTGGGACAAAGATCCAATTGCTTGGATTTAAACAAGACCCTCCTTGGTAAGAGTATAATCTGCCTTGAATAATGATAATGTCAAAGATTAATTTTAAGTTTAAGTATGAGGCTTCAAGTGTAATCAAGTTGCTTAGACACCCAATCATCATAGGTGTTCTCTCAAAGTTTACAGGTCCAAGTCTATTTCACAAAGATTTACAGAACATTGATTACCACCCTCTATTGGGATACACTGATTGGTTGGAATTACTCGAGTCTCTCCTTGATTATATCTGAGACTCCATTCTTTAGTATAAGTTAATAATAATATTGGAGATAAATAATTATAATGATTATATTAGAAATTAATGTTATTAGTCTAATAACAAATATATGTTTCTAAATGTGTATGTATATATTATCATAACATAACTCTTCATTTTATATATTCAATTATAGAATTGGCATAACATAATATTTAATTTTTACAAAAATGAGATATAACGATGTATAAAAATTAGGGTAATGTAATAAGATAGGACATGAGTCTCGGGCAAGACTGGAGGTTTTCTTCTCCGTTCTTTCCTACCAGTGCCCGTTTGAACGAAGAAATTCTATGTATCTTTTATCCCTTTCTTTAATATATGATCCAAGGCCTTGGCCGTTTATCGATCACAAAAAAAAAACAACCAACAAAAAAAAAAAAAAAAACGATGTATAAAAATTAAATATATATCAACCTTGGTTTTACCTTTTTCTGCTCCAGTTGGTAATGGGTCCCACTGTAGCCGTGTGGCTTGGGAAACTGTCAAGGAGGGGTCTTTTTCATATTCCTTAAATCTCCTTTTCTTTCCGCAACCCTTCTACGATGGCAGCAAATATAACAATAATGTCTGTAGTGTATGGGGCACTAATATCTTTCGCCCTTTGAAAAAGAGTTGTTTTGTATGTGTCATTTTTGGTAGAAATGCCCTTCATCCATTTTATAACTCTTTCCCAGTGTCTCTCTTATTCTTTCTAAACCTTAGTGTCATTTGATGTCCCTCATCCACTTTATATTAAACTTTCCTCATATATTCCGCTTAACATATAATAGCAGACTTCTTATTTCATTAAATGGCAATGTTTTGATATTCAATTCCTTTATTCTCTAATCGCACCATTCATTGGCCACGTGTGAGTGTCACCTTTAAATATGTGCTCAAAATTTTTGTTAGACCATGCATTAATGGATCGAGCCCTTGTAATATGTTTGGATTTTGTATATATATATATATATATATATATATATATATATATATATATATATATATATATATATATATATATCAGCCCTTATCTCTCTGTTTATTTCACTTCGCCTTCCACGTAACCTTTCTAATATCATATTTTTATATCCTTTTTCTATGTGTCCATAGAATCTCACTTGCTTATGTGACTTGAAAGTACCTTACTGATTGGAGTACTCTAAATTAGCTTTTTTTTCACGTTTTTAACTAGTATCTCACATAGAATTAAATTGATTGGCTCAAACTGCATCCACACACAGGAAAAGCTATAGCCAATGTAGTTCTTTGATTACAGAGCAATTTCCCACAAAGTATTTATTTGCATAGTTAGGTTCGCCAATTAAGTCATTGAAATAGTGAAAGCCAAGAATACAGATGTAATCTATACAAAAGATTCTTGTATAAAGGGCGTGGCTAGATGAATGATCTCACAAATTCCTTTAAATACACCGACTTACATGGTCTCTCTCCTTCAATTGAAAAACAAATGTCAAAATATATTTGTTGAGTTTCTATTCATGTAGAATATAGGAATCTACGTGCTTGTCTTTATGTTCATTCTGAATGGCTTGTACAGGTCAATACTTCAAACTTAATTAATTACTAGAATTGACCAACATTGACTGCCATGAATTCCAATTATCTTCACATGGTAGTGTCAGGCCTGCTCTTATGAATTTTCCTGGCATTTTCCTGGAATAACTCAGACATTTATAGTTTTGATAGTATGCATACTCTGATCCTTTCAATGTCCTCCATTTGATCCTTTCAATTTTGTATACATATTTTATGTGCATCTTTGATCTGCTCTCTTTTCTCTATATTTATGTTGCACGAGTTCTATTCCAATTTGATTGTTGACTGCCTTTCAGTATATTAAATCTTATGCTGATCATTTATGCCTTTTATATCTATTTATTTTTTTGATCTGTCATATTTGTGATTTCTCACTGCTGATGCAATTTGCATTATCATCCATAGGATGGCAGAATCATGCTCTAATGCCAATTGTAATATCTTGTATCAAGACATTATTCAATTTATCTTAAATTTATATGTTAGAATGTTTATAAAAAAAATCGTATCCCCTTGCTTGTGTTAATAGTAAATACTTGTCTTGTATACAATATCAAGAGAAATGACGTGTATTTTCATTGAATTCATATATTATATTATTAATATTAGTATTAGGTTTTTTTAAAATATTATATTATTATTAATATAAATTTTATTATTATTAACTTATCATATATACTTCAACTTATATAGAAATATATTTTATTATATTATATAATAATATTTAATTATTATTTGATTTAATTTCATACTATAACATTATTATTATAATGCAGTATATTATCTGATATTATAATATAATATAATAGTTATATCATTATTTTATTTATTAATTAATTATTAGTTGTAATTATTATTTGGATGGGGATATTACACAGCCACACGGAAATAGTGCTTGTGCTTGTTCCTGCAGCCAAAGTAGGCAGAGTAGTTTCCTACCTAACAAACCTGAACTTAGTTTTTGCAGTTTGTTTTTATGTTGTTTATGCTTTGGTAGATGGTAATTAGATAGGTTTACATTCATCATTTATCTTCCTACATTATTCTCTTTTCAACAAAACTTAGCATGGCCTCAATAGGGACTTGGTGCATTTATTATGCAGAACTATTTCAAGTTTGCCCCCCTAGGTTAATATATTAAATGAACCTTACCATAGAATGGATAGTTGTTCAATTAAGATGGCCAATCTGTGAGCAAAGTTTTATAACCATTTGGAAAGAGCTACAAGAGCCAACATTAGAGGCGGGAGGAATAAATAATCTAGAACAAGTTCAATAGAAGGAACATCATCTAGAGGAAATTCAAGTAGTGCATCATTGAATTTAGAGTTTTCTTCATCCCTCCCATCAAGTGAACCAAATGGAAGAGGGACACCCAGATTGGTAGCCTTCAAAGGTTGATCTTTAAATTCTGCATGGGCAAGGAAAGCACAAAAGGTCCCCATTCTTCATTAAAGATTACATCGTGACTGAAGATAAAACAATAAGTGTCTACACAAATAAGCCGATAAGCCTAGTGGATGTCATTATACCCTATGAAGTTTTTCACTCTTGGAATCCAACTTGGAGTGGATATCTAGAATCCAAACATATGACAAAGAGCCAAAGACTTCTAGATGACTAATCCTAGGTTTGTGACCAATCCAAGCTTCCTCAAGAGTGTGCCCCTTAATAGCTTGTTTGGGAGACCGATTAAGGAGATAGGCTGTAGTAAATACTGCTTCTGCCCAAATTTTCTTACGAACATTCAAGTGTTCCAACATTGACCCAGCCATTTCAATTACAGTTTTGACGTGCAACAACGTTGTTCTGCTAAGGAGGGTGAGGTGTGGTTAACTATTGTTTGATGTTGTGTGTATCACAAAAGTCAGAGAAAGCGGTAGAACAAAACTCCCCCCATTATGTGACCTAAGAGAGACTATGAGACAGCCTGACTCTTTTTCTACAAAAGCATTAAACTTTTGATATAGAGTTACTCATTTGATTTCTATTTAAGAAAGTACACCCACATTTTATGATTGAAATCATCAACAAAAAGAAATAAATACCAGAAATCAGTTTCAAAAGACGTATTCATTGGATCACATACATCAACATGAACCAACTACAATACATTTGAGGCTCACCATGAGTCGCAATCCTTGAATGGAATTCTGTGCTACTTTATATCTTGACAAGCTCCACAAACTCAGTGATTTTGAGCCTAAATCTCAGTTAAACCGAGAACTAGATCCTTCTACCAAGTTGTGCAAGATAGTGAATATCTAGGTGGCCATACCACTGATGCCAAAGACTGCTGATGGAAGAAGATTTAGCTACAAAGGCATGCTCAAGAGAATCACCTATATCCACAAGTTTGTACAGACCATGATCCTCAATGCCAACAGCCATAGTAGTGTGAGTTGCACGATCAACAATAAAACACTTGTGTAAATTGAAGAACGCATCAAGCTGAGGAGAATGTCACGTAATTTAGCTCATGAAGAGATGGTTTAGTATGTATACATAAAGAAAAGTGAAGCGATCATGTAGAGATAGGTAAACTACTTCTCGTTTTCATCAATTGGACATTTCAGAAGGTGGATGGCCCACGAAGTTCAAGAGGAGACTCAAACACTGAGTGGGGCAGTGATCCTTCTCTAAAATATGTGATTAATAAATGTGGAAATGATGAAATGTGCAAATGTAACTGATTAATTAAGAGAGTGACTAAAACACTGTAAATTAAAAACTCATACAGACAGATAGTGAGCTGAAATCCACAAAAACGGAAACAATAATCGTTAAAGACTGCGCTGCCTGCTGGCTCAACATTTGCTTCAACTTCTGAATCTTCAATTGCGAGAACGATCTGCTACGAAGGTATTTGGATCTGTTCCTTCCTATTATGAGTTGTTATACTGTTATCGAACCGAGCAAGGGATAGTTCTATAACATCCATCCAGTGCAAAGGAAGGTTCAATCAGATGAAGAGCATGCAGACTGATCTAACCTATGGCTGAAATTTGAGCTCCAAAAGTTGGGGGCATGACAAAAATGGCAACATGTAGCTAGGACATGACACGAATGGCAATTTATCCCTAGTATTTTCTTCTAAAATTTTCATAAATCGTTTGTCTGCTCTCAAACTGCCCAAATGTGTTATGATGGCTCCATAATCCTCTCCTACACAAAAAAAAACAAGGAAAGATTGTCTAAAAAGAATTGCCTTCATCAAACCCCTGGTTTAGGAATCAACCATGAAAATGGAAGGAAATTGCATAAAACTAAGCACATAAAAAGGCAAATGATTGATTCACCTTGCATAAGCCCTCATGGATGGATGTAGGAATCACTCATACCCATGAAGATGCTTGAATGAACTTGAGATCTGAAGAGTTGACCATGGAATGTGATGTAGAATCAAGGGTGCCCTCATAAATGCATAGATCTATGAATATCACTCCTAGATGTTGAATGTAGGTATGCTTGACAGTGACTTGCAAAGAAGGGGAGAGAAGGTGGATGGAAGGATGGATCTTCTTGCTTCCTCTACTTGGCCATCGTGGGAGAGAAACTTGCTTCAATTGAAGAATGTCTTTGACTTGAATAATCTTGAAGAATTGGAGACTTGCAGAAAATTGATCTTGGATGCTTGCCTTCAACTCTTGAATCCAATTTTTGTTGATTCCTTTAAAATCTTGATAGCTTGATTGCAAAAGTTTTAGATCATGAGTGTATACTCGATCCATCACTTTAGGATTCAAATTAATCTAGGCTGACCACAGGAAATGTTTCTCTTTCTAAAACCCCAATATCAAGCTTTGGTTGGAATTTGGGCCCCAAACCCTAAGGATATGACACCATTGGCAACATGTCTCATGAAGAATAGGCCAAAACTGAAGTGGGGTGTCAAGAGGAGTGAAAAGGTGCAATAAAAGAGGAATTAGCTTGCCAAAATCAAGCATAACAAACATCAGATGTTGAAATCACCAAAATGGGGTCTAATATGTCTTAATAAAGCATCCAATCATGGGTGCTAACTTTTTAGATAGCACAATTCCATACCAGGAACGTAGTATAGATTGAGAAATATGAGATTCATCCCACCAAACTATATCTATACGTTGCCCTTGCCGACAACAATATACTCTTCTCCTCCTCCAAAAATGATTGGATCAGTGAAAGGTAGTAAGTTTGGGAGCCAATCACGTTGATAAGGGAAAAGTTTCAAGAAGCACTAGTGTATATGGACCAAGCAAAAGATTTCACCTGATTTTTAAGGAATTTTGCCATAAAAGCACAAAATACAGATTTTTTTCTTCTCTAAGTGATCCACAAAATTGCCCTTAGGCTAAGACCCTCTCTACTTCCAATATTCGGAAGAAATCCGATTCTGACCATCCTTCATTAAGTGACCATATTTGTGGCAATAATGATACTAAACTTTCTTCTACTTCCAATGATCCTTAGACTAATTGGGGCCTTTCTGTTGAGCTAGTTGAGAATTGCCTTTATTAGTATGAAAGGATTTGGTTGCAAAGGCTCGTTTTGAGGAGAGCAAAGTGGCACTGCTACCAAACTATTGTTTGCAATAGTCTTCCTATTGAAGTTTGGTATACAAGTCTAGAAACTTTTATGTCAACATTTTTTGTAATAATGTTAAGCATTTTGATGAAGTGCTCATAGGATTTAGATAAACTCTTTAGGGATATTACTATCAAATCCTCTTCCTCCATTTTCTAACAAATGGCCTCTAGCTCATCTCAAATGTCCTTAATCTTTGTCAAATGCTCCTATAAGGACATATGCTCATCCATCATAATAGAAAATAGTTGGTTCTTCAACAAGAACGCATGGCACTTATCTAATATCTCATGGATTCAAAATAGTACACATCTTTGCAGTTGTCTTGTCGGATGGCACTTGTGGCAGTCGAATATCAGTACTTGAAAATTTGACAAGCATGATCACTTCTTTGGTTGCACTGTCAAACTTATCCCGATCTTGTACAGGCCTCGTAGGACGAGTTTCTTTACCTAGAATGAGCACATCGGGACAACAATATTCAATGATAGTCATCATTCACTGCTTCCATGTGTTGTAATTTGTGTTTTGAGCCATTGATTACCTTCCAACATTATGTTCGTCAAAGACACCATCATGTACACTTTTTGAGGCACAGAGAATGAGAAATTCTGAAGAGGCAAAAAATTGGTTATAAAATCTGAGTTACAGATCCCAATGCGAAAAATAGATGGCTTACGATTGGTTGAACTTCTAAATTGCAAGATGGTGTGGTTAAAGGAGACTCAAATAATATCATTCAATGCCTCAAGAGTCTCCAAAAACTACCTTGGACCATGAAAAGAGGATTAATAATACCTTGGATATTCTAAAATCCTTTAATAAACTTCATATTGCCCATTATTTCTGAAAAGCTAATTTTGTGGCAAATTATTTTGCAAAGGAGGGGATTCGTGCAGAAGAGCAAATGACTTGGCACCTCAAAGATCGTGTACCAGAAGGTGTTAACTACTTGATGAGATATGATAGGACTCATGCAAAGAGTGTTTGATCCCCTATGGTTTAATGATGAGGCAATATGTGTTGGTGTTATTTTCCTTTAGTATGAGTCTGGTAGAAGCTAAGGGGTTTTTTATTCATCATTTTTGTAGGTCCTCTTGTGCTTTCTAGGTGTTGTGTGAGATTGTTTTGTGTGCCTTCATTTTGGGTTTTCTTGTTCTGCCTAGTTTTTTTTATAGATTCTATGAGGAAGGGTGGAGACAGGACAAGAATTGAAACCCTAAATTGTAAAGAGATCAAGCACAATGCAACCATAGAAAAGCTTCATGGTTTCGACCCCTTTCATCAAAAACCTTTATTGTTTTGACTCCAATGTAACTGCAAAGTTTGTCAAGGGTTGGAAAGACGGGAAAATTTCTCTCTTTAGGATAAATTTGATATTAATGAGAAAATAATTGCGAAAGTTACTAGATTGTCTATTGATGGAGCTAAGTTTTTTTAGTGACAAGAAACTCTTAAAGGTGATTATGAAAAAATTCCCCAAAGATGAGAACAAGAAAAAGAAGTTGGTTGAAATTTCCAAAAGTAGCTTCGGCACTGGCTAGATCAAGTCAATTTGGTGTGGTATATAGAATGTAATCATGAAGTCCATTACTTAGGATGGTCATTATTCTAGGGATTTTGGCCACCACTTGGTAATGTTGAACCACTTTAGGCATAAAGTGAAATTTTCCTTTCACTTTTATTTGCTTACATTTATTGATGCTTGCATTAAGGATCGAAGGAAAATTTCTAAGTAAAAAGTAAAAAGTTTGGCCCTTCATAAGAGTCTACACCACAAGCGCACCCAATAAGCCCAACACACCTCATTCTATATCATAGGCTCCCAATGCATCTTGAAATCCCAAAGCACACCTAATTGTTTATCCTGATTTCATAACAACTTGTTAAAAATAGCATAAAATAAATAATGGAAGCCCTAGATAATTAGATCCAAAAGCACTAAATGGATAAAAAGTAGAAGCATCATAATTCTTTAGAATTTTGATGATGGCAAAGAGATTGTGGGGGCTTAGGGTTTTAGGACAGCAAGCATTGATAGTCACATGGCAACGGATCAAAGAAGAGAAGGATCCCAGATTGAAGACCACCACGAAAAACTTTGAAAGATCGGCAAAATAATGGGGATAGATAGGTTAAGATATCAAACCAACCAAGAAGTAGGCAATTAACAGTGGACAGTAATAGATAGGGCTACTCAAGACTGTATCATGGTGTTGTGTTTCTGAGGATCGTTGCAAATGTGAAAGCACTACCATAATGTTTGGTATGTTTTTTCCAAATAACAGCAACCCCTTATTTATTAAGATTATATTAAGAGGAGGCATGTACCTTCATGGGACATGTCTATTCATTAAAATAATAACATATATATATATATATATATAATATCTCATATATATAATTTATTATTTAATTAACTACACACACACAAATATATATATACACATATACATAGCGTATGTGTGTGTGTGTGTATACATACATACATACATATATATATATATATATATATATATATATATATATATATATATATATATATATTTCTAAGGATCGTTGCAAATGTGAGAGCACTACCATAATGTTTGGTATGTTTTTTCCAAATGACAGCAACACCTTATTTATTAAGATTATATTAAGAGGAGGCATGTCCCTTCATGGGACATGTCTATTCATTAAAATAATAACAACATAATTATATATATATATATATATAATATCTCATATATATAATTTATTATTGAATTAACTACACACACACAAATATATATATCTATATATATACATACACATATACATACATATATGTGTATATATATATGTATATATATATATATTAACTTCAATTTAGTCTCACAAGTTTATCCAACTGCAGCTACCAAACAGCAACACAAGACATATATTACACCATTGGTAATATTAGGAATGCCTAATTTTAAGGACATCTTTGATCAGAAGATCTCCACCATTTTGATATCACATTTGATATCCCACTATTTTGATATCATGAGTATTGGTCTTCCAAAATATCAACACATGATATTCAACAAATAATCAAATAAGGTTTGATATTACATCTGATATCATGAGTATTGGTCTTCCAGAATATCAACACATGATATTAACCAAATACTCTAAGTAATGGCCTCCAAAATGTCAAGATGCAAGATATTCACCAAGCATTGTGAGTAATGGCCTCCAAAACATCAAGTCGCATGATATTCACCAAATACTCAAAAATGTTTATAAGGTATGTGCGCACGCATTCTCATAATGCGTACCATATAAACATTCACCATGCAAAGTATAATCTATCATGATCTGCAGAGACATCATAAGATATCCATCATAATAGACAATTAAGTTATTGTAAGATCATCACCTTTCAGTAACTTACGCAAATACAAGTGATCGTCATTTGGAAGTCGTCACTTCTTCATCATGTACACAGGGGTAGGCCCATTAAATCATGCAGTCATAAGCATGACACCAATTGTTTACATGAAGTCAAAACTCCCTTTGATTCTGATATGATCAAGATCTTCAAGGATCGATTGAAACATATCCGCTATTTGCTCCTTCAAACGAATGTGTCAGACTCCCTCTAAACATAAGTCTTCTAAGCTTCTTATCCAAACTTGTCTTTAACAACGTGTTAGACTCCCTTTGAATCTAATATCAATCATTTTTTCTGCAATAACAATCTCGAAGGAAAATATCAAGGCAAACAGTACTTAAAATACGCATAAGAATGTTAATAGTTTAACTTATGTCTATTACTAACAACATAAATATATTTCTCATTATTATCATGATTCACATTATAATTCTCAATCATATAAATTCATGTGTGTGTGTGCGTACTTTATGTAGATCATTCAAACATATGATATATATTTCACATGTATAGATTCATTCACTCATTCAAATATATATTCAATAATAATGGTCAAGATCTAATAATCAATTCGATTATATATATATATATAGATATATATATGTATGTATGTATGTGTGTAGGTGTGTATATATATGTATATATATATAAGAGTTATCATGCTTTTAATATCATAAATTTAAGGGACACACCACTTACACATAGCTCTTAATAGGGGAGTTTTGTTTCTACATAGATGGCTTCTTTTTACATGTTTGCACCCTTCCCTTCATGGTCACCGGGCTGATCTAATTCCCAGTTGACCATGCGCCAAGGTTTCTGCTTTGTGGGTGGTACGTATTATGGCCCACTTCCTCCTTTACTTCCTTTATTCAGCGTATGTCACTATCGTCCTTCGTAGTGTATCCTTTTCCTTAGGGATTGTGATATCCTTTACTCCTACATAGAGTTTGTGAGAATTTCTTCCCTCCTTAATTGATTTCCACCACACGATCAGTGGTAGTTTGAATGGGTTATCTTATTCTTGTCCTTATTGGTCATGAAGTACTCAATGCACTTATCGGCTGTCCTATATTCGGACAGCTTCTCCAAGAATGTCCTTTAGTCAATAACCGATTGGTAGTAAACTCCTTAAACCTACTTTCTCTCTTGGATCGATGCACTATTTTGCTTAGATGCTTTTTCAACTTATGTGCCTTGTATCGTATAGACCTAGGAGCAACTCGAGTGAAGTACCTGAGAATGTTCCCCAGGACAATTTTCCAACAATCATCTTTGAATGCGGAAGATGGAGCAGCTCTAGTGAAGTATGTTTCTTAACATCAACTCCCATCGTGGAATACAATTGGGACTTACTTTAATTGGCATGAAGCCTACACTTGCTATGGCGTCCTTTAGCTCTCGAGGGCCACACCCTTTGGTATGGGTACAGGCAAGTATTGTGTTGACCTTGACTAAGCTGTGCAATGTTCGTCCTTAACTTTGCAACATTACCTACTTATCATGCATCCTTTATAGAAGTCTATGTTGAATATCATTGTTCGCAGACTAAAGAGTGGTTTTCCTTTGCTGAGGTTTGTACTTTGATTCTCCCACCTCCTAAGTAATGTATGTTCCAAAAGATGTCAAGATAGTTTATATTGTATCTCATGTTTATTCTTTACTTACATTTGTAGTGGCTTTGATAGCATGTTGTTTTTTCTGAGAATCACTGCATGGTATTTGTTTTCCAAATGGCAGCGACCCCTTATTTATTGAGATTATATTAAGAGGACACATGTCCCTTCATGGGACATGTCTATTTGTAAAAATGATAACAATGTAATATTATATATATATATATATATATATAATTTATTATTTAATTACCTATACATACATACATACATACATACATACATACATACATACATATATATATATATATATATATATATATATTCGTTAAAATGATAACAACGTAATTATATATATAATATCTCATATATATAATTTATTATTTAATTACCTACACACACAAATACATACATACATACATTCATATATATATATATATATATATAATTTCAATTTAGTCTCATGTGTTTATCCAACTAAAGCCACCAAACATCAACACATGGAAACAAAGATGGCTTTTAGAGAGTGGAAGCCAAGGAATGGCACCTCAAACCCCATTTCAAGCAGCTTGGGCTACTAAGGGGATTCCAAAAGCAGTAGACAATAGTTATCATAATTCAAATAGAGTCAGAGGGATGGAAAGAATCAGTAGATGGGTTCAAAAAAAAAGGCATTTTTTAGAAATGGGGAGGAGGTTTGCCTGCGCACCCACATATTCGCAAATGGTGCAACAAAAACTGAGGTAAGCATTTTTTCATTAAAACCCTTTCAAATGGTTTTATGTGGTAATCACAGGGTGCGCAAAGGAAGAACATTGGGCTATGTACAATGGCCCTTTCATTATGGTTGGGATTGGCTTCTTCATCAAAGATTGGTGCCCTAACTTCAACCCAAAACAAATTTCTATAGAGGAATTCCCAATCTGGATTAGAATATACAATTTACCCCATGAGTATTGGAAGGAGGATACATTAAGAATAATTTTAGAATGTATGCATATATTTGCATTGCTTGGAAGCCACACACACCTTTACCCCAAGTAGCAGAGATATGGACAAGTGCAGGAATATAATGGCAGGAGATTGAGAGGGCACAAATAATAGAAAATTGCAAAAAATGCAACAAATGGGGACATCTAGCAAAGAAGGATTTTAAGTTGAGGCTCAAGAGAAAGAGATGGAAGAATCAAAACAGAATGGAGGAGGGAGCCAAAATGAGCTAGGGATAGTTTCACTAGCAGAGGAATGTGCCTTGCATGGTAGCAATAACCATAGGAGGTTGTCAACAAGGATAAAGGGAAACAAGAGTATAACGAAGAGACAACAGAGAAGGGAAGTAGCAAGGACAATGAGGATGCAAGAATGAGAATATAACAATGTGTCTAGGAACAGCAAAAGGTATTGTGGATTGTGGGAAAAAGCCATTAAGGGGGAAAAGCAAGAATATTTCCGATTCAGCTAACAAACCAAGAAATGTCATTACCGGTTATCAAGTCGACATAATAAATGACGTCAACCAAGGAGAGAAAGAACCTTCTAAAATGTGTTTTAAAGATATTCATATGTTTCCTATGAGGGATAATCTAAAGACAATGGAGGAAGAGAGCTCAAAAGGAGGTTTAATAAGCCTAGAGAGAGAAGAGGACATGGTGGGAGTCTTAGTTATCAATCACTCCAACCAAATCAAAATCCCAAAAAATTAACAACACGAGAAGAAGGAAAGCTAGAGGTAGAAAATCTACCCAAAAGCTTTTGGAAAAGGTTGGCAATATGAAAGACCAAAGTAAACAGAGATCCACAAGAGACTTGTTCTCTTCTGGTAAGCAATGAAATTCCCTACGTGGAATGTTAGGGGCTAGAATGCCCCTAAACAGAAACACTTAATCAAGAGGGCCTTGATCAAGCAAAACCAGATTTTTTTTTGTATTCAAGCAACTAAACTCAATCAAAACGAAACAACAGTTTCTCTAGGGATAACAAACTATTGGTTTGGAACCTTTGTTAGCTCAAATGGGGTTTTTGGTGTATTGGGAATTGTATGGAATCCGAGGAGAGTTAAGATGGAATACAATTCCCAAACCAAGAGTTGGAAGTTGATAAGGTAAATATGGTACATTTTCAATAGAGTGTTTTACTATTTAATGTGTACGAACTAATGAAGGTAGAAGAAAAAAGGTTGCTTGAAGGGACATTTTTGAGCAAATGGCTAGGAGGGACAGGTAGATTCACATTTTAGGGGTGACTTCAATGCAACCTTAGAAATGATAGAAAAGAAGGGATGGAAGGGCTTGTTGGCAATGTTCAAAGAAGTCAAAGGCGCATTATTTTCTTTGAACGAAGACAAGTCACCTAGATAGGATGGATTTCAAGCAATCTTTTACCAGAAAATGTGGGAGGTGATCAAGATGGAACTAAGAGGAGTGCTTGAAGAGCCTAGCCAAAAGGGATTTGTTCTAAAATATTTAAATAATACTATGGTGGCTTTGATTCCAAAAAAAGGAGATTACGGACCCCTTTGAAGATTGCAGCCTATCCCCTTATGCAATGTAATTTACAAAATCATATCAAATGTAGCAGCAAATAGGTTGAAAAAAAATTTAAGCAAGCTGATTTCAGAGGAACATAGTGGATTCACACCAAACAGACTAATAATGGATGGTATTATTGTTGCCCATGAGGCAATACATTTAATCAGAATGGGAAAGAAAAAAAATGATGGTGAAATTAGACATAAAGAAAGCTTATGACAAGGTGAATAGCTTCTTATATAGAGTTCTCAAGAGTTTTGGTTTCAATGAATAATGGTGCCTAGATTAAAGGTATGACTGTTGAATGTCGTGTTTCAGTTCTGGTTAATGGGGTCTGCAAGGGTTATTTGCGACTTCTAGGAGTCTCAAATTGGGAGACCCATTTTCCCCCTTTATGTTTATTATTATGGTTGAAATGTTGGGGAGGTTGATTTCTAAAAAAAGATTGCAAGGTCAGTAGAAGGGAGTAAAAGTTGTTGGGGGGGTAAATGATGTTTCCCATACAAAATTCGTTAATGGAACTCTACCAATGGGGGAGACATCGTTGAGGGAGACGAGTAAAAAGTAGAGTTTTAGGTTCTTATAGCAAGTCTCGGGTCAAATAGTTAATTGGAGAAAATGGTGACAAAATGCCTTATAGTCAAGAAGACTCCAAAGTCCAAAGGAGGTGGCCCTTGATTAAGTTTAGGCCTATTTAGGAGTCGGTGAGGGCTAATCCTCAATCCAATGGGGTGAAAGAGGTAGCCTAGATTCCTCCAAATGCAGGTTGAGTTTAATCGAAATCAATTTCGAAGGTCCCTTAAAAGGCAATCTGAGTCCATCAGGTGCTCGCTATGTGGTAAGAGGTTGGAAAGACAACATTTTAAATGTTAGAGGCGAAAAGCTTAGCCAAAGGGACTAACAATGAGGTCGAGGTTCAGGCAGCCTTGCTAGCAATTCAAACAGCATTAGATTTAAAAGTCTCAAAGCTCTATCTGGAAGGAGATTCATTACTCATCATTAATGACATAATCAAAGGAGAATCAAATGTTTGCTATATTGATAAGCATATACAAAGGATCAAATCTTTACTTGGGCACATTGAAGAGTTCAAAGTTACACATGTCAAGAGAGAGGGTAATGAAGTAGCTAACTCTTTGTCGAAGGAGTGTCATTGCAAGAAGGGCAAAGAGATACTTGTGGAGGACTTTCCAAATATAAAAGAAGAATCATTTGATGAATGGAATTTGGAGCCAAGAAATTGAATAAGAGGACACTGATTTATGAAGGGGACATAAGGACATTTAGAATTTAAAAACCCCCGGGAAAGCCTTTGTATGGGATCTCATTAACACTTTATTTACATTGTTTTTGGCCGTTGGTAAAAGCTTTCAAGCTAATGATATTGAGGAATCAATGCAATAGGAAGAAGTGATGCCTCATTCGTTTGAATTCATAAAGCACAGATAGGCATATGATCAGCCCAAATATGTATGATGTGGGGTATCATCATATGTATTGGAAGTTGGGCTGGAAGTGTCTGGATGAAGCATTTAGGATGCGTGGATGGTGAAAACAGAAACAGATGGTTTCGTTGCACAATTGGGTAGTAAGGAGTTTCCAAGGTTTCAAAGCTGAGAGTGAGTAAAGTGACTATGGAAGCAAATTTCACTTTAGACACTCGGAATCAAGTGCAGACTTTCAAAGGGGAATTGAAGATGAAGAGACTGAAAGGAACTTTCATCATTGACAATCTATGGTTTTGGCAATGTGTCAACCTCATTCTGGGAGAGGAATTTTTTTCAAACAAAGCACATCTTTAGTACAAACATCAACATTTCCTCAGCCTTCCTAGATTGGGATCTTCAGGTAGGAACAAGGGAGAAGGCCATATAGGCAATAACGATATGTGTAAACCCACAGTGGTGTGGAGGAATGTTTTTCATCATTGGTATGTCAGAGCCAAGGGCTGAGGATGGATGAGGGGATATGGAAATTGGTGGAAGGTACTGCAGACAGCTTCAAAACATTTCCCATTTGGAGCACCTCTACAAGAAAGGAAATAAAAATTGCAGAGGCCAATGGCGGATGGGAAATGCTTAAGAAAATGATGCTGGAGCTCGAAGAGGAAAGAAAGAAAGAGTTGGGAACGCGAAGGCTCAAGCCTCAAATAGATATCAAAGGTGGCTTAATCATCCCTGCTGGATCCAATGAACCAGGTTTCAAGTCCAAGATCTGCATGAAAGAGGTTTGAAGATGTTCAAAGAATATAGTTTCTAGTCAGTTTTTGTAAATGTGTTCATTTAATCAGCCCTTTTTGCAACAGATTGGCTTCAGCTCTAGTAGGTAGTAAGTATGATTTTATGGTCAGACATTTTGTATATCAGTTCCCCAAGCATTAGATATAGTAGTAAGCTTGTGGCTAGGGATGCCCTGTTAGTGTGGTAATGGACATGGTTCATCATGTATCTCCATTGTGCAGGACTAGTGGTTACTACTTACTGGTATAGGGTGTCGGTTTTTTTGCAGACTGGTCTAGTTATTTTGGTTCTATGCTTTATTTATGTAATTATGTTTTAACTTTTAATAATAATAAAATAATTATCTATTACCAATCAAAAAAAAAAGTAGATGCATCAAGGTAAAAGTTTTTAAAAACAATTATTTCTGTGGAAATCTTATGCATATGATATTACAAATTTCTGTTTGTTCAATGGCACTCTATTGTACCAGACATTCAATAAGTATTTAAACGACAACTTTTTGGATGCTTTCAAATTTTAGTTGACACATATTTGACGCATAGATTCATGAATTGTGATACATGATTTACTATGTCATGAGATAATGTAAAATCTCTACATTAGTATCTAAAATTTTGATTTTTGGATCTTGAACTTACAAGGTTACATTATACACATGTTAGGGGCAATCAAACCCTACCTAATCCCTCACCTTTGCACCCGCATATCCAAGCTTTTGGTAGTTAACATCAGTGTGTATGGACACGCAATAATGTAACTGCTTACAACAATGAGATATTTGCTATTCATCCTACTGGAGTTAACTCGTGCCAGTGTGCTGGCAAACATCTTTTTAAAAACAAAACAAAGTTTCTCCTAATAAAACAACAAAGCTTTCAAGAGCATAGACAACAACATTGACCCTATTAAAATGTTGGTGCATTTTGCTAAATGAGGCTTCAACTCATTCCAGCAGACGTATCCAATTGGTATCCACAGTAGACAGCATTGTAAAACTTAAAGACCATCGTTATCCTCAGATTGAGAAGCGAACAGATATGCATTACTTGTTTGCCGGATGTGAATAAAAAGTGACTTCTTTATGGGCTAGTTCCAGTAATTAAAATTCCTATCAAAGCAAAAGCCCAGGAACTAAAGTTTGGGTTGCCATGATTCCACTATCTCCTTCTGACATAAAAGCCCATTCCCAGTTTTTCTTGTCGAATGAAACTTGCATAAAATTCATAAATGTGTACTTGTGGATATATAACTAACCAAAACAACAAACGATGCCTTCAGCAAGACACCCACTGTTAACATTACTTCTAATTTTTTATAAACTTTCATGTTAAAGTCATCGTTCAAGGTACGAATTTCCCCACTAAAATGAGGCATGTTCTGGTAAGAGTACAGACAAGCTGAAGTGTTATTTATTTAAAAGCATAAAAGGAAGTTTGTTGATGAATTCTGAACAAAATGGATGCATTAATGATGACAAGCCAACTTACCAAGAAAAACGGGTTACCAAGGGAAGGCGCCCGGAGTCCAGCTTTGCAAGGCCAATTCCTCCTTGTGACCAACATACATGTTGGAAATTACAAAGTACCCAACCCTCCATTGACAACACTCTAAATTGTACTATTCCAATGGAGACACTTCTTACTAACAGTAGTGTCCATGTTTTCTATTCTCAACGGATACAAGCCGTGATAGCAAACAAACATATATTGACCTGCAATAATTTGTTATACAATCCTCCTCCATCTCAAAGAAAAATCCCGGGAAAGCCCATGTCAAGCTCAAAAGCCTCTAACGAAGACGTCACTACGCATATCAAATAACTCTATCACTAGAACCCTATCAATAACCATCCCGGCGAAAATTACTGTGGACAAACTCGAGGGGAACGTAAACGATAGGAATGGTTGTGACTGCGACTAATATAACTGCAAATGGAAGACAAATGGCATGTAAAAGTTTTTAATATAAAGATGCGAGGGAGATGCATAAACAGATAAGGAATTACTCCTGTTTGGATAAGCAGTGAATTTTGAAACTCGCCGCCATGTTGTGATAAAAAAAAATTAAGGTTCTCAATAGTGATATAGTTATCTTTTTATAAATAGTAGCATAGACACTTATTTATTTTAAATGATGGAGAAATAAATTAAATAATTATTTTATTTCATTTAAGCAATATTTATTAAAATATTATTTGTTTGTTTTATTTTTATATATTTGTGTTTATAGAAAGAAAATATATATTACTTTCATGTATATTTCAATTTTTTTTTTTTGTTTGGTAATAATATAGTTTTTATTAATATGATAAAATATTTACATCATTCTATCATAATTGTTATATGTATTACTAAATTACTTATTTTCAACTCTATTATCTAGCTTCTTACACATCAGACATTATCAGTATAGGAGATCATTACATCCATTCGAATGACATCATCATCCCACCGCATTGCTAAGATAGAAGCGCCAAAAATTTATGCCAGACCACAAAAATCCATCAACATTTCTGACAAAATGTTGATAGCATATAGCAAAAACTATAGACCAACCCAACCCAACATGAATCAATATAATCCTTACAGAAAATGGCATCAATGCCAAATACATTTGCACTTTCATGGCTCAAGCTCACCTTCCATAAAGTGAACTTACGCTGCCCTTATTCTTGGTCGTCTAGGAACGGCATTTGGGAAGTCCCTTTCCCCTACATTAGCCTCATACGAATGACATCTAAACTCTAGCCTAACCTTCTCCCACTTCAATGGAGTTTGTAATTTATATTCCTTTGTGTCGACTTTGCCCATCCATAAAACAAAAGGGATGATCTTGAAGTCTCTTGCTTCTTCTTCATCTATTATTCCTTCAAATATTTATGTTCACACCCCAGGAACTACTCATTCTAGAATCAAATCTAAACCCAAAAGTAAATCTTTGTCAAACAATGATTTAGTCACCCACTTCACAATTTTAATGTTGGCAACAAGTTCTAGCCACCATGAAATGACCATGGAGATGACATCCAAGTGTTAGCCCTAATTGATAATGTTGATTAATGTATGTGTAAGAGTCATATCTATTGTTATGTTGTCATTGTTGTCAAGCCTTAGTTGGTTAGACATTATGCTAATTCACTGGAGTGACATATCATTTGATTGATGAAGAAGATGAAGAAAGTATGATATAAGTTGTGATAGCCCCGTAATAAATAATGAATGTAATTTTTGACATAAGAAATTTATATTTTATAATAATTATAATAAATGAGGAAATAAGGAAATAATATGTATATTTGAAACATGTATATTATAATAATAATAAAAAATTAATCTAGGCTCAATATCATTAGACAAACAACTAAACTTATTTAATATATTTATCAAAATTAAATCACAAACTATGAACTACTGATATGGTCACCTAACCTTAATCAAATTACATTGAAACTATAAACTCTCGATATGAGCTAATGGTCGTCAATCCAAGGGACATGATTTGGTCAAACTGATATATATATATATATATATATATATATAGAGAGAGAGAGAGAGAGAGAGAGAGAGAGAGAGAGAGAGAGAGAGAGAGAGAGAGAGAGAGAGAGAGAGAATGAATTGGGCATCATTAAATAGAATAAAAACTCATATGTCGATTACTAGAAATAGACAGAAGAGAACCACATGGATATTTATTATTAGGAGGCATCATAGATAAACCACATTAGATAAGACATTTTGCAGAGTGAAAGGGAATAGGTAACAATTGTCACGTTTCCTATATACAAGTGCAATTAAAGTCTCAACAATCAATGGACACACCAATTCAACATTGCACAAAGACAAAGCATAAAAAATGCAGAGTCCCTAGGCATTATTAACACACACAGCATCGAACAAATAGTGTCATCATTCAACATCCCTACAGCGAGAACACACAGGTTCGAGTAAGGAGTTAATCAACAACAAATATCATAGCACACATGGGTACCCAAAAAAAGTGTATAGCCAGAATCTCTGAAGTAACATAGGCATAATCAAGGAGAGACCACAGCACCATGTGAATCATAGAAGACTATTGATCAAAAGTTCTATAAGAAGATAGTTACATATTCATAGAAGATTAAGGTATGGGATACATAAGAATTGAGAATCAAAACATTGTGTAAAGAATTACATACACAAGAGAACTCATAACTTTCTTAAAGGCCTAATAGAGCCTAGATAGAGAACATTCATTACGAACATTAAGTCTCTCCAAAGGGAGGATGGTGTGATTAGAGGGCATTCACAATTTGAATGTTAGATTCAAAAATGAATCCAGGGAAGCGATTTGCAAAAGAATCTCTTAGGGACAATATATTATAGTGGTTAATCATATGCATATATCAGAGAAGAGACTTGGTTAGAGGTGGGATCTCTACCAAGTAATGATCAAAGATCCCAGAGGCCTTAGGGAAACATTTCTCATTTGATGATTTTCTAATCAAAAATTAATTCTGAATAGAGCATTAATGTAATAACCCCAACAGGTTATAACTTTGTGAAACACCAAATCCTTCTCAAATTCAATTGTTTGACATTTTGTCAAACACTTTGCAAGCAAGAGATATATTGCATATGTAAATTTTGAATGCTTTCTAAATGCCAAACTTTAATAAATATGCTTCCAAAGAACACACCAAACAACTAACAATGTAGATGGAATTGTTTTTGAATAACACTGATTATAAATTGGAAAATATGCATCTACATCAATAAGACATTAGGGAAACAAATTCTAATATAAAACTCTGATATAAATTAGATTACAATAAATTTTACAAACCCTACCAATGCCCTAAATATCTACTCTCAAACAATGCAAAATGTAGTAGATAAAAACCTGTAATTTCTCCAAAATATGAATTTTCTTGTAGCAAATTCCAACTTATTCCTCACTCCAAAAAGCTAGCCTTGGGCCACAAATTTGGCACAATGAAAAGACTGATTTGTCTTCTCCAACAGTCATAACCCTTCGGAAGATATCTCACCACCTCAGTTATGCAAATCAATGGGAGTGTTCGTTCCCAACGATCAATATAATAACTACAGAAACCCTTGGCTCCACAAGCTATCCAGAAGAGTAGATGGCAACACATTCGATGCTCAACAATGAGGTTGCCCTCCCTATTTATTCTTTTCCTTCACCCTTCTAGAAGGAAATAAAATATTATTTAATTGGATCTCTAGAAGCTTCCCCCTTTCCAATATAATAGTTTAGCTGTGCTTCTAAAAAATTAAATTAATTAAATATAAAGTCACCTTTTAATTTTAATTTATTTAATGACTTTATAAGAAATTAATTTGATCAATTTCTCCTTATTTCTCCAATTAGCCTTTAGAGAACATAAAGGCTAAGAACTCCACTAAGATGCTAAAAAGATGGGAACATTATGTTAGAGTAAATAATTAATTGTTAATTATTTATTCTATTGCTTAAGCTTACTTAGGTTAATGCATTTATTTAATATTTTATATTTAATGCATGTTGTGGTTAGTTGGTGACAACACGGGAGTTTGTTCCCTTCTAGTTGTCACACTTATCTTCTACCACCTTTCAGCTTGTTCTACAAGCTTCCATGAGCTCTTTATATTCGAGCTCTCCTCTTTGTATCACACAATAACAACATAATAACATCATCACATTATTGTAAATACATTTCTTCTTGTGTTTGCATTATGATGGCTCTCATGTCCGTTTAGGGTTTTTTGCCCGTGCTCCATGCTCTTCCCTTCTATGGCTTCTCTTTGACAGGTTTCGCATGCAGGTGATCTTGGCGTCTTCGGAGTTGGCTTTCCTCAACTCCAACATGGTATCAGAGCCTTCCTGCTGCAGCTTCGTTGAAGAAGTTTTGAATCTGTGATTTGAAGTCACAAACCCTAGTTTGTTTGTGCAATTTTTCTTCAAATCAGGGGATCAGCGAATTTTCGGAGCACTTTGGGCCCAAACGGACATCACTAATGGATTCGAAAGGCCGTTTGCAGTCAGGATTCATATAAAGTTTTTCGATTTTGGAGACAGAGCTCCGGGAGGCAATCTTTTTTTGCTTGCAGGGGTCTGTCGTACGGTCGTACGGACGCAGCGACGGATTTTTTTTTAAAATATATATATATTTTGGGGCGCACCACCGCGAGGCCGCTATCGCGCCACCTACGCGCAACCCGCAGCGGCCGCATCAGGCAGCGCCGCCCGCGCTCCGTCGCGGCCCGGCCTCCTCCCGGTCGCCGCTCGACTATGGATCTCCGCCGGCGGCGCATCCTCGTCCACCGCCCCTGCGGCCACCTCCTCCCAATTCCGCCGCCTTCGCTCTGCCCAGTCCTCCGCTCAATAGCTGTGCAGCACCGTCAGCCGAATCAGCCACTGCGGGGGTGACACGTGGCATGGGCGCCACGTGGCACCTTGCCATGTGGACCCGCCACGTCACCCCTGCCACGTCGCCTTGCCACGTGGAGTTCTTTTTTGCAGCGACGGGTGACGGGCCGTCAAATTTTTTCCCATCAAATGCTGACGTCAGCATGCATCATCCATCCTTGCATGCACCTCTCCTGATTCACTTTTGGACCTACTTGTGGTTTTTTGGCCATAACTTTTGCATACGGAGGTATTTTTTCAATCCGAAAGAAGCATCGGAAAGCTAGTTCCAAGACAGAGATTTTTATGTAGGTATTTTTTGGTTTTGATGCTTTTTTATTGCCTGTTTTTCTGTTGAAGTCTAAAGTCCTGTTTTTGACTCCGGCATGCATTTCTTTTGCGTCCCATGTCTGTTTTTGGAAAACTTTATATTTTTAGAAAGCTGGTTTTTTCATCTTTTCAGAAATGAAGTCATTTTCCTTAGTTTTTGGCCTCTAATCTTTCTATCATAGGTTTGACGTTTTTGCTCTATGGTGGATTTTTTGACTGTTTTAGGCCCGAGGATCGTTTTCCTGGCATGGTTTGCTTTCTTTTCGGCTGTACTTTCTTTTGGTTCAGCTCTTTTTCAGTTCTGATCATTGTAGCTATCATTTTGAAGCACTTTTTATTCTCGCACTGAGATAAATTGTCACTTTTGTATTTCGGGAGTCATGAACATTGTTTGAGTCAGCTGTGCATGCACTATTTCGTAAAGCACCATGGGGGGGATTATTTGTTTGCTGTTTTAGGCATTCTCCCTTTGTCAAGTGAGTGTCCCTTCCATGACATTAGCCCCATGCAGAGTCAGTTAGACTGTGTCTTTATCGGTGTTTGTACCTCTTTCCCTCTCTCCTCGTTCTTGGTTCGTTTGCAGGAGATTTGGCTCACCTTCTCAGTTGCCTGTCATCACACCCCGTCTGCATTAAGGGGGGGTTATGCTGTGTTCTAATGCATCCTTGGTTCGATGGTTTGATAGTGTGAACTATGTATTCAGTGGTTGATCCTATGTACAAGGCGATTGCAGTGGCTGGCTACCTATGCATTTCAGTGAGATGGATCATCTACCATATAGACATGCTCAGTTCGTGCCTTCTTCTTCCATGGAGGTTTCTTCAGATCAATAGTTTGGCAGATTTTGCGGCTTCTTCCTGCTTCAGTGATGCTGCTTCTTCATGATCACTCTTTGTTCCTGTTTTAGGGGACAATTTCCCTAGTTGGAGACTTCTTCAGCTCTTCACTGGGTTCTTACCTCTTTTTGGGGGAGGGTTTTTCCCATGTGGTTTTCTCTCTTTCCTCGCTTACAGAGGTTGCATTCTTCTTGCATTGTACATGGGTACCTAACATGGCCTCGTTGCCGGGACCCATTATGCATTCATCTTAGCTTTGTGAGCTTAAGGCATTTCCCTAAGTTGCACTTAAGGGGGGGTGTTAGAGTAAATAATTAATTGTTAATTATTTATTCTATTGCTTAAGCTTACTTAAGTTAATGCATTTATTTAATATTTTATATTTAATGCATGTTGTGGTTAGTTGGTGACAACACGGGAGTTTGTTCCCTTCTAGTTGTCACATTTATCTTCTACCACCTTCCAGCTTGTTCTACAAGCTTCCATGAGCTCTTTATATTCGAGCTCTCCTCTTTGTATCACACAATAACAACATAATAACATCATCACATTATTGTAAATACATTTCTTCTTGTGTTTGCATTATGATGGCTCTCATGTCCGTTTAGGGTTTTTTGCCCGTGCTCCATGCTCTTCCCTTCTATGGCTTCTCTTTGACAGGTTTCGCATGCAGGTGATCTTGGTGTCTTCGGAGTTGGCTTTCCTCAACTCCAACACATTATAGTTAGGTGATCTGAGAAAAGTTCTTCCCTAATGATTAGGAAGGGCTAGTTAAAGTTAGCATTTAGGTGTTATAGTTAATTATTTTATCTTTTTCTAACCTATTTTAAGATTGGATATACATTATTTATGCTATACTAACAATTAATAGTAGGTTCCAGCACTTATCCTTTGAAGCCAATACTAGTGATATTACAGTAGTATCAGAGCATAATCCTGCCACCCTGTGAGCAAAGCCTTATGCAAACTTACAAGAGGGGAACAAAAACTACAATAAATGACTTAGAAAATGAAGTAAGATCATATATGGAGCAAACCAAATAAACCAATCAAACTATATTGAATCAAATGGAAAAATTAATTCAGGCCCTCTTGCAAGCCTTATGAAACATGGGAAACTCAATCGATAATTTAAGAAGTCAAACCAACCTAGTGAGAGAAACTAGTTCAATCCATTCTGAAAAATAACAATATAACTTCGCATTCGACCCTCTCCCAACCTACGTTCCTACCTAGAAGAGTAAACTTGGGAGAGGAGGAAGGGGTAGAATAAGCCCTAACTAGCACTGAAGACATTGCAAGAGCATATAAAACTCTAAAACCTTGTTAGTTAATAGTTTGTCTCGTTTTGTTTTTGGTTCATACCTTGACTCTTAAACAACCCAGTGACTTGTGAAGAAAAAAGAAGTTAACAACAAAATGGCTCAATGTAGTAATCTATCAAGGACCCTGAATTGAAAGGTACAACTACCTTTTGAATGCAAGATATGCGGTGAATTTTGTTTTTCAAATTTTGGAGGTATGCTCTTAACCAAAGAGCAGAAGAGGAAAATACCAGATTACTCAACACTTTGAACAACCCAAGTAATTGAAGAGGGCACTAACTCACAACATGCAATATATTATGACTCAAATGCAATAAATGGAAACATGCATGACCAACTATGATAGCAAGAGAAAAGGAAAAGATGGTGAAATATGTAATTCCCAGATTACATAGTTAGTTGATATTTTGAAAATACCTAGATTGTCTATCTCTCAATTACTCCATTGACCAATTTATGAACTCCTTATGCAACAAACTACACTGAACACATAAACTACGGTGTATGGCAAAAAGAATAAAAGGACATTTATGCTAAAGAAAGTGAAGTGTATAGTCTATTGGGTGAAGGAAATAAAGCCAAGTTCATTTGCATTCATCCAAGTTCAACAACAACACATTCATTTCACATACCATACCAAAACTAAATGAACAACAGAATTAAGATTGTACTTAGAGTCACATACAATAGTCCTAGCTATAGGGGTTTGCCCAAAAGTAATTTTGTTGATCTTATTAACTTCTCAAAAGGTTATGAATAGGCCTTCTCAAAATGGCTAGTTGCATTAGATGATTGCTTCGTAGAGAATCTCTGAACATAATAAACTAAAAATAGGACAAGCTTGAATCATTGTCCATTATAGAGACTAAAAAAATTCCATGAATGACTAAAAGAGAAGAGGGAGAATGAAAGATGTCTAGAAAAACATCAGAACATCATGCTCTCTTAGGAGTAATTGCTTTGGCTCTATAAGCTTTCGTGGCTTTAGTTGCTTTGTCCAGATCCTCGACATCTGAAATGATGATGTTGTGAGCTTAAAGCATTCAATAGTCATGCATCTCAGTCAATTCATCAATTTCGGTGACCCTTGACTGGAATTTCTTTGATTCTCTTCTTATGATTGTGTCTGTTGTAGAGAATTCTTGGATCTTTGACATTTAGAAATTGAGTGGATCAATGGCTTCTTCAAAAAATGCCAAGAACTTTGACTTCATCCTCTCAATATCCACAAGCTTACCATTAGTAGACACAAAGGAATTTGTGTGCAATATCTTCAAATATTGAAATAATTTCTCAATGACCTTCTACACTAGGTCATGTACATCCTTGAGCTCATTTGTGGATCTCATAGAGCTTTTTATAACAAACTCCAAGTATTGTTTCTAGTGAAGCAATGATTCCTTTCCTGTCTCGAGGATCCCATCAGTAATGGCAACATTTGTCCTTGTGTCAATAACTTTTTGTAGAAGAGCCAACTACTCTGCCAGTTTTTCTATTGCCTTTTGTATGGTGGTCTGATGATTTGAAGCTACCTCCCTGAGTTTGTGAGCATATAACACTAGGCTTCCTAAGTTTTCGACTAATGGGGGACCTTGAGCCTTCATCTAATCTACCCATGCTAGACCAACTCGCACGAATTATCTTTCTTGTTGCAACTTTAGGAGTAGATTTTTTTTCTCCTCTACATTTAGGTCAACTTCACTTGATGAAGTGCTCCTAAGTACATACCTTATGTACTCCATCAATTCTCTATTTGAGGCCTTCAGGATTTCCTTCTCTAATCTAAGCTCATCCAACTTATCTTCAATTTTCTCATTGGTGGACTTCTACATGTTCACCACAAAGTCGTGAACTGGGATGCTAAGATCCACCATTCTAATTTGGAAATCATCTTTGGAAAGCTCATGGAATTTTCCTTCCTTTTGTTGCTCAACAATCTCTACTAGCATATGGCCAATTGTTGAATCAATAGCCAATGCAACAATTGTCTTTTACTTCTTAGTCTTCTTGGATGGCTGAGAAGAGGTGGTTTGCATGATCAAGTCCTTTGATGGAGCTGCATCTTTACATCTCCTCTTCTTCCTATCAATGGTCTCTTCGAGCCATGACTCTATAGAGAGCACATTGATAGCTGATTGTAGGGCAGTAGGATCAAATAGCTTCCTCAGTATCAAGGGAGTTTTCTTGCTCTTTGAAGAAACAGGGAAGGTAGTGACCTTAATCATTGAGAAGACCAATACATCCCCTTGCTCAGGTGCATCTTGTTCTTGGCCATCCACAGAATTGGTGTTGCCATCCAAATTGATGACTTGGATAGGGGAAGATGGCTTGGCCATTGATTTCTCTTGTTCTTTCCCTTTGTCCTTGTCTTCCTCCTTCTCCCCAACTTTCTCGGTGTCTAGTAGAGAGTCACCTCCACATGTAGGAGTGATTGGAACATTCTTTTCTAGAGGTTGGTCTCCACCTTGACCAATGGACTGTAATGGGCCTATAGATGTTAAAGTAGTAGTTGTGGTGGTTGTTTATGTGGTTGACTGGGTGGCTTCAACAGATACTCCACCCGTAGAATGAGTGCTCTCAGTCCTTTTCTTCCTCACTCAGGTCCACTCCACCCACTTATCTATTCTTTTGATTATTCATTGCATAAGAACCTCCATAGTGTCTATAGAAAGACCTACAAGTGGGGTAGACAAAATTGGGGTGCCTTTAATCTTCTTGTAGAATGTAGGACGCATGTAGACTCCATCATCTACAAAGTTAGAAACATCAACATAGTCATTATATAACTTGATCTCATTAATCGTTAGTCACGACAAAAATTTCTCCTAGATTTGTTACTTGTCGAGACACCCAAACCAAAAGTCTTCAATATTCGAAACATGTCGGTAGGCATGTCTCGACTTCAGGTGATCCCTTACAAGTTTACTGGATCATATTGAGGCTTGAGTACCTCACAGTCTACTAAATTTTTTTTCTCAAAGCTCTTCACCAAATTCTGAGCATAAGATCTAGAAGCACATGAATATAGTCCACTCACTATAGGGAAAGGGATCCCAACTACCTTCTTTCCATTAGAACACAAGGTGTTCACTTAAAGGATCTGTCGACATAGTTTGACTAGAACCACCTTGTCTTTTGGATACCTCAGAAGCCTCTTAGGAAAGTTATCATAAGCTCCTATCTATAAACAAGAGAAACTTGGAAACTAGATGAATGAGCATCTGAACTGGTTGATGGCCAAAATTGCTTCTAGCAAAAATCTCCTTTTAGGGCATCCGTTTAATTATTGGCATAACATCATTGTGAAGGAATCATTTATGACTATGTACTCCTTAAAACTTCTTTTCAACTACAGATGTGGATAGAACTCATGTAGTGCTCTTCGTAGTTTTGGATGCTAGGGAGGTTGGGCCACAAATGGTGAGTTGCCAAGGCATAAATTAGATATGAGGACATGTAAAATTATTTAAATCATTTACCCAAATTCAACCATGAGGTAAGCTCATTGCAAATAATTTGCACTCAATAAATCTACATATCCTCAGGACATATAGCTTGCACTAGGAAGAAATGGTGCTAGATGAACTCCAAGGTCTCTTTTCTATTTAGTCCGAGAAGTAGAGAAAGGATATCCACTATCTCTCTTTTCAAGTTTGTGTTCAATAAGGTCTTGGGTATTTTGCTCTTCTTCGAGTGAGAAGTCTAGAACCATGTCCTCTGCATGTCTTCCTGTCTGAGGGTTTTTCATTGAACATAGATGTGGAAAAGCCAAAATCAACATCATAGTACACCTCCTTTACGAGAATGCCAAACACAGACTGCATTAGTGCCTTGTTGACTGAGATGAGGATTTATTGGTCAAGGAACAAATTTTTCTTTGTTTTCAGGTTGTATCTCTTGATACATTCCCTCAAAAGCTAGGTGCATGTACTACCATGAGAAAACTAGCTACCTCAACCAATCCACTCTCTTTAAGCTTTTGAGTGATTGGGTGAATAGGTTGAGAATTGAGTCTTCTATAAAGATTACCCAAATCATAGAATTTGAAAGATGCATCAGTTAGCTCTTTTAATTCACTCCTCAAGCCCATTACCTTATCATATTGAGCAACTTTGATTGTCATTCATTATGATTACACACAATACAATTCTCGATAAATAGTCATTTTAATACACTTGAAGAAATCAATTACAGGCAATTCTGATGAAATAGGTTTAGGAATTAGAATGTTGGTGCAACACGAACAAAATTAAGTTCAACCAATAGTTATAACAATAGGATTTGCATTTAATTCGATGAAAAATAGCTATTTAAACTTTTTATTCATTTGCACGTCAAAGCTAGTATTTCTGGAAGCTCTATTACTTTGCTTAGAGTAAAGTATTAATACTAAAAATTACTTAAAACAAGTCTTTAAGTTTTATGAGGGAGAAAGAAAAACTTAGCTTTTTCACAAACCCACTTTCCTTCTATTCAGAATCATAGCACAAGGAGTGATCCTTTGTTAGCCTACACACTTCATTCTTTCACTTTCCACCTTAACCATTTAACACTGCATTTTCTTTATATCAGGGTCGTATTCTCTCTACTAACTTTTTTAGAAGTATCTTTCAAGAATCTTTAAAGAATATTCACATTTTAAGGTGGCTTGTCTTTTTGTTTTCAAAGCTTTTAGAGAAGTGGCCTTCTTCATTACATAGGGACATAAAACCCCTCTCTCAACAATATTTCCTAGAATGAAGTAAAATTAACAACACTTTAACCTTAATCCGATGACCACAAGCAAGAACTTGAGCATACGTCACTAATTAGGAGCTTGAAATTTTTTATTCAACATTGTGCTCTTAATTCTTGTATGTCAAGGCTTCGATTTCACACAAACCATTGTAGTTTCGGTGGTAGAATAAAACACCTTCTCTTCCATTAGTGCGCAATGGTTTTCCAATAGACTCACTCTATAAAAGTAGAATTTACCTCTACAACCTGAATGTGCTTCTTCCTCGCCTAGATCCATACCTTCATGGGTCTTTTCATCATGCCATAATCATATACCTAACTTCTAAATTACTTTCATGGCTTTGTCTTTTCAGATACACACTTGATTAAGTTCACTAATTTAGGAAAACAAGTTTGATTACTCAAAACTTGTAGGAGAAAGGATACTAAGGCAATATAATAGATTTTGAAACATGAATAACTTACTTCTCATCGAAAAGATGCCAAAACACATTCCAATCATGCCTAGATTACCTAGACCCTGCCCGCATCAGAAAAATAGAAAACCTACATAGAATGATTAGGTAAAGGTAATGCAAATGGGATCTGCAAAACAAAGAAAGTAAATCACTCAGGAAAGATGAGAAGTAAATAACCTAACGGATACTTAGACATCACACTTGGACATGGACTCACGTAAACATCAAAGACTTTAAGTTTTATAAGGGTAGGACTAAAACTTGGCAATAGCTGGCTTTGATTGGGGACTTAGGAATTGGACATGTCTAAGAAGGGACTCAAAATCTCTAGTTTCACACAACCGAAATGGAAAACTATAGTGGGCAACTAAATTGCACATGCAATAGAAAAGGAAAACTAACCTAGGAAAGTAGGAAAATAAAGCAAGGAGAGATGCAAAGCAAATCTACCTAGACTAACACTAATTGTAGGTGCTACGTACTTTCAATTATGAACTTGATACAACTTCAAATCCTAAGCATTGTAGTAAAATGGCAGAACCTCTCTAGAAGGATACACTAGAATGAAAGAATTCATCTTCTTTACTTGAATAATCTTGAAAGGGCCCTTCTAGAGGGAGTCAAACTTGTGATGCATACCTTTAGGTTCATGCCTTTTATCCCATAACAAGACCAAATCACCCTCCATGAACTTCCTTGGTCTACCCTTCTTGTCAAAGAATGTGTTAAAGTGCTTTTGATGCTTCGTAATGTGATCAATCATCCTTTCACATTCTTCTTCAAGCTTAGTTAGGTACATAATGCACTTCTCCAAACCATTTTAAAAAACTAGATCCTCGATCACTTGTTGTAGTTTACAAATGGATAACTTTAATGGGAATGGAAGATTAGCTTCAACTCTATATACTAGCTCGAATGGGGAAATCTTGATTGCCTTCTTGGGTGTTACTCTATCTACCCAGAGTGCTTCATGCAATCTTTTGTGCCAATTCTTCTAGTTCTCAGAAACCAACTTCTTCATGATATTGATCAAGTTCTTATTATTTGACTTTACTTGACCATTCCCTTGAGGGAAGTAGTCTGATGAATGACTGAGGTGTATGTTGTTGTCATAGCAAAATTTTGTAATCTCTTTAGAAGATAAATAAGAAGCGATGTCCATGACAAGATTCAATGACATCCTAAACCTTACCAAAATGATCTCTTTGATGAATTCATAGACAACTTCAAAAGTTGTTTTCTTAGTGGGCTTGGCTTCCACCCATTTGGGGAAGTAGTTTGTAGTAGTGATGATATATAAATGACCAACAAAAGAAGGAGGATTGATTGGTCCAATAAATTCAATTCCCTGCTACTGAAAGGGCCTTCTATTACAACCAGCTTTAGAGGCAATGCAACTAATTGAGGCTTGTTGGAGAACATCCTACACTTCTCGCAATTGGCCACCCATCTATATGCATCTTTGAACATACTAGGCCAATAATAACATTGACTCAAAATCTTGTATGTTGTGACTGTGGATGAAAAATGACCACTACAAGCCTCATTGTGGAAACTGTGAAATAATATTTCTTGTTGGGGTTTATCTACACATCTCAAGAAGGTTCCATCTATTGCTCTCTTATATAGTTGGTCATCATATATGACAGCTTGTTTAATTCTAAGGTCTCTTTTCTACTTGTATGTCAATCCATTAGGGCAGTCCCTATAACTGAGAAAATAGGCAATGTTTGAGAACCACGGGTCTTGGAGACTGACCATTAGTGCTCTTGAAGATTCATCATTTAGACTTGAATCCCAATTTTCTGCAATTATCTTGCACAAGCCATTCTTGTGCACTAGCTTTGTTGGCTTCAACTCAATATTGTATTCTTGCACTTTTGCTATCTACACCCCTTTGGTATTGCAACATGTCTCTTGCTGGGTTAATATGCTTTTGACGGTTGAATCAGGTACAAATACAACAAAATGAGAGTGCAAGACAAAGAACCTAAAAGAATTAAGCACTCTTATCACTGCATAGGTGTACTTTTCCATTTCAGAGTATCTCAACTCATACTCTTTGAGGGGAGTACTCGTGAAAGCGATTGGTGCTTGGATACCTTCCTTTTTTTGGCATGAGTATTGCAGATACAACATGAACTCCTTAGTAAAATTTGGATGTACCAACACAAGTTCTTTGGTTATGGCATCCTTAATTTGATCGAAAGTCTTTCTTCTAGAATCATTCCATTTGAAGTTTCGACTTAAAATCATATCAACTATGCACTTGGTGATTTCAAAAAAATCAAGGACGAAACGTCTCAGAAAGTTCACCTGTCCAAAGAATGATTTGACTCCAAATTTGCTTCCTGACAAATTTAGCTATTGGATGGCTCTAACATGTTTTGGGTCAATCTTTATGCCTTCTTAGGAAACAATATGACCTAACAATTTTGCTTCTATAACACAGAATATTGATTTCTTGGGATTGAGTAAAATCCCATGTTCCCTGCATCTTTTCAACACCTTCTACAAGTCTCTTAGGTGATTCTCTCATTTTTTGGAGAAAAATGTTAGATCATCTAGGTATATGATGATGATTTTGTCCTTGAGATCAGCAAAGGATGAATTCATGATGCTTTGAAAGGTGGTGCTAACATTAATGAACATAAAGGACATTCTATTATATGTGAACGTTCCCCAAGGGGTTGTGAACCTTGTCTTGAATTGATCTTTTGGGTTTACCTCGATTTGTTTAAAACTCAAAAATCCATCAAACATGGACATCATTTCAAAGCCAACCATTATTTGTAGTAAACGATCCATATTGGGCAAGGCATAGTTGTCCTTTAGAGATTCCTAATTCAAACTCCTAAAATCTACACAAATCTTAATCTCCCCGCTCTTTTTCCAGATTGGGACAATGTTGGCTATCCATGTCGAATGGTGTATGAGGTAGATAATTCTTGCTTCCAGCATCTTATGAACTTCCCTAAAGATGGCATCTGAGACCATAGGGTTGTAGTTACATTGATTTTGCCTAAGGGGAGTGGATTCAGGCTTGAAGGGAATTTTGAGCCTAAACTCACCATTTCTAAAGGTTTTTAGGTCCTCATATCTGCAAGCAAATATGTCTTGGTATTTTGACAACAATCCCTTTGGTTTTGCCCTTTCTTCCTTTGAGAAACTACTATTGATATTAACCATCTTGGGTTTATATTTGGTGCCAATGTTCATCCATTTAAATTCTCTGGAAGTGCCACCCTTCCTACCCCTTTCCCTTATGATAAATTTATCATGTGTGTCAAACAATTTTTCAAGGGAAGTGAGATGTCTAGGAATCTTATTACCTTTGATTTGCTTAGCTCCAAGCTCAAGTTCCTTCTTGGTGTTAGGGGAGAAATCTTTGCAGGGACTTTCACTTCCTTCGAAGTAGTGATCATTGGAAGGTTTGGAACCTTCTAGGAAGGATCATATTTATTTGTCATTGTTGAAAACTTGTCATATTTCAACATTATCAAGAACATTGGGCCTAAATAGGACTTCAAATTTATACTAATTATCTGAGAAATCTAGATGTGGAAGTAGAAGTGAGGAAGAGGTAGCCAAAAAACTTGCCCTTGCATTTTATTCTCTTTGAACATCTTGTATTGAGAAAGCATCTAGGTCCTCAATCTCATCCTAGACCCTATTTCTATAATTTTTGAGCCTTGCATTCTTTATAGTATATTGAGCTCAAACTTGCTTCACTATAAGGTTTGCACCTCCTTGAGCTCTTAAGACTTTTACTCCTCTTTGCTTTGTAATAGTAATACCTCACAACAAGGCTCCATACTCTACTACATTGTTGGTATTTTTGAATTACAACTTGTATGCAAGTTGAGTTACATCTCTATTTGGGGATACAAGCACTACACCAACTTTGGACCCAATAGTGGCACAACTGCCATCGAACTATAGGATCCAAATCTTGATGCAGAAGCATCCTAGGTTATCTTGCAATCTTGCATGTTGGAGGAATTTTGGTTTGTGGTTGTGGACTTGGTCACCAAAGAAGTGGCACTCGGTCACTATTGGGCATACTTTATGCCTAGGAGCTCAACATATTCTGGGATCTTGACATACATTATGGAGCTCATCATGGTCTTAGAGCTCGACATGGTCTATGGAGCTTGGCATGGTCTTTGGAACTCAACATGGACTTGGAGCTTGACAATGTCTATGGAGCTCGATAGTGCTTGACTTGGTTTTATTAACGCTCGGCTTGGTTTTGCTTTTTGTTGGTGCCAAGTTGTGTGTGAGCTAACTTTTGACATTTAATTTCTGTATGGGTATTTAATTTGTTTTGTAGTTGACTTGTGGCACAACATATATTTAATGTAAGGGATTTAATTTAGTTTGTAATGAAATGGGCCAACTTGTGGCTTAGTTGGGTATAAGTAAGAGTTTTTTGGAGTCTATAGTAAGTGAGGGGAAGTGTGAACATCCATCTTAGAGAAGAGGATGCAAACTTTGAAGAGCTAGGGTTGCAACTTGAGAACCAGAAGATTACTTGGTGGATTTGAGGGTACAAGTGTGGTTTCTTCTTGGTGTTCTTATCTAGTGGTGGATTTGGATTAGTTGGGATTGTGATTGTAAGTTGGATCTTGTTGAACCGATATTGTAAGTCTTGTTTGTATTTAACCCTAACCCAAAAGCCTTATAGCCGAGCATATTACATGCAATCAATTATTTTATGAATAAAGTATTATGATTTGGTATCAGATATTGCATTATTGTTTCTTGTTGTTGTGTTTTTATTGTGTGGTTATTTGTTGGGGGTTTGGAAATCACCTTTGGGGATTCTCCTACCTTGCATTGTGTTTGGTGGTATCAGAGCGAAGGTTTTTTCCTATATGTTGACAAATTGCCAGAGTTGAGGCAGTTTACACAAGGATTTGTAAAGAAGGTTGAACTAGTAGAGTTGATTGATCTTCTGGATTGGTGGATCTATTCCCTAGGGTTTCCAAAAAATTTGGAAGATGCCTCCAAGAAGATCAGACACTAGGGAAATTGATGATCTTAGTGATGTTGTAGAAGAAAGAATCTTAGAAAAGATTAGAGAAAAATTCATATATGAGATTGCATTGATGAAGAGTGATATGATTACTAAAACTGTGAGTGCTTTAGGTGGTGTACCTAGGCATGTGGGTATTGATGATGGCTATAAGGAAGTTGTTGAAGACTAATCATGTGGAGAGACTTATTGGAACTTGGGCTGGTCAGTTTGTTAGACTTGGATCTCAGTTGAAGCTGAAGCATAAGATGAAGGTTTCTAATTTCTCAAGTACTTTGACTCCTAAAGACATGATTGATTGGATTGGTGAATTAGAAGAATACTTTTAGCTTGAGAATATTGAGGATCTGCTTAGAGTGAGGTTAGCACAAACTAAGTTTAATGGACACACTGCTCTTTGGTGGAAAGAATTGCAAGGAGATAGAAAAGAAGAAGGTGAAATGAAGATCATTAGATGGAGATTGATGGTGACTAAGTGAAGGCTAAGTTCATTCCTACTGATTATAAACTTGAATTAATTAAAAGGTTGTAGAATCTGAAATAGAAAGATTTAACTGAGAAGGATTATATTGAGGAATTCTACAAGTTGACTATTTGGTCTTGTCATAGAGAATTGTCAAAGGAAAAGGTAGCTCAGTACATTAATTATTTGAGATTAAATATTCAGGATGAGGTTGGTATGTTGAATATTTCTTCAGTTGAGGATGCTCATCGATATGCTCTAAAGGTAGAAGATAAGTTGAAAAGGAAAGGTCAAGACAATGCTTGAGGGAAGGAGAAATAGGATAGCTAAGCACAAGCTAAATCAAGTGTAGAAGGTGAACCAAAACCCATTGATCAGAAGAGGAGGATAGGTGGACATGTGTTCTGAGGTAATTGTTTCAAATGTGGTAAAGAAGGGCATAGATATTTTAAATGTATGCATGGTAGGAAAATTTCTATTGTGAATGAGGTTGTAGTCTAGGATAGTTAGCCTAAGCAAGGAGAGAATTTGTTGGCTCAACAAGTACTGGTTGGTCAGAGGACATTGGATTCTTGTCAGAGGATTAGTTTTTTTAGGACTTGTTGTAAGTCTAGTGGTAAAGTCTACAAGGTGATTGTGGATGGTGTTATATTGATAACCTTGTTGCTAAGGAGATGGTTCATAAACTTGGTTTGAAGAGAGTAAGCCACCCTTATCCTTGTAGGATTGGCTAGTTACAAGGTGAGCATACTTTGGAAGTGAGGGAGCAATTCCTTGTTGATTTCCATATTGGAAAGTATAAGGATCAAGTGTTGTGTGATATCATGGACATGAAAAATTGTCATGTGTTTCTTAGTAGACCTTGGTGGTATGATTACAGGGTTGTGCATGATTGTGTCAAGAATGTGTTTACTATTGAGAAGGGTGGTAGGAAGTTTTCCTTGATTCCTTTGCAAAATAAAGAGCTCGGTAGGAGGAACCTAAGTATTGGCACCCGAGTTGAGTTGGAAAATTCTGAGAAGGTTGGAGATCAGTATGGAAATAATACCTTTAGCACATTGAGGATGGATGTAAAGAAGCAGAAGAAGAATAAGGGAAAGAGTTTACAAGTTGAAGACTTGGAGGATATGTATGTGAAGAACTTGTTAGAATATATAGTCCACTGGTATAACTAAGAGGAGGGGGTGAATCAATTATCCAACTATTAACATAAATATCTTTAAACAAACTTAACCATATGAGTAATATAAATTGAAACCACAACAAGATACTCATGCACAATTAACACCAGATATGTTAACTAGGGAAAAAATCTTGATCAAAGGGAAAACCTTAGTGGGGATGGTACCCACAAGATGATGTAATAATATAAATATTCCTTGTTAGAGGATAGATCCCATTAGGAGTCTATTACAACATTTAGCTCATGCAAGTCCCTATTAGGAGACTTTAAATCCCTTTTAGGAGATTCCAACCCTATTAGGAGTTGTGAAAGATAGCTAAACCCACTGCCCAAACAAGTTTGAGGTTAAGACCAATGAACCCACTGTCTAAATGATCTATGATTTATTCCTAGCAGAATAATAGAACCAAAGTTTACTTCCTTCCTCTATCTTTGTCTCTGTCCTATCAATCGAACTTATGTTTCTTTAGATCTTGTAACTAGATCTCATAGTGCACATCCAATAATCTCTTGGATCACTTACATGCATTCAGTGAGCATTCTACTCCTTGTTGCACTTCGTAACTTTATTTCACACTGCTTGATCAAGTGCTAAGAAAATCCAATCTACTTCCATTCTTTTTTCACGATAGAGTTGAAATAAATTTATGAATTTCATATCTTGAAATTCTTTTTTGTTGCATATGCTAAGAAAATCCTTACTACTTCCATTCTTGCTACAGGTGCATATGTTTCCTCATAGTCTACGCCCTCTTGTCGTGAGTAACCTTTGCAAACAAGTTTGGGCTTGTTTCTCACAACTTCTCATTGTTCATTCATATTATTCCTAAATACACACTTTTTTCCTATCACAATCTTGTATTTAGGTCTAGGAACTAATTCCCATGTCTCATTCTTCTCAATCTGATCCAATTCATCCTTCATTGCTTAGATCCAAAGATTGTCCTTCACTACTTTATCTGTACACTTTGGTTCAAGCTAAGATATCAAATACATCTCCTCATTTACTTTGTTCCTTGTCATTACTCCTTTGTCTTTAATTCCAATTATCTACTTAGGAGGGTGATTCCTTGATAGATTTCTATTTGGGGTAGGAGTTGACATCTCAACTCTTATCTCTTCTCTAGGTTTAGATCTTTGCTCTTCTTTTTGTTCATCATAAGGCAATCATTGTTAGTCTTAAAGAAAACTTCAAAATTTTATCTAACAATTTTAGAGTTATCCTCTTCTTCATCTAAATTAGAATCTATCATCTTTTCCTTAGTACCAAAATTTTCTTCAATTCTTACATTTGTGCACTCAACTATTGTCTTAGTTCTATAATTGAAACATCTGTAAGCATTAATTTTTAATGAATACCCAAGAAACAAACCTTCATCGCTTCTTGGAGCAAACTTACCAATATCATCATCTCTCTTAATATAGCATTTTCTCCCAAATATCTAGAAATATTTGACTGATGGTGAATGTCCAAACCATAATTTATACAATGTCTTATCCATACATTGTTTGATCTACACTCTGTTCAGAGTGTATATTGCTATGTTAACTACTTCTCTCATAAATTTCTTTGAGACATCATTCTCAAATAAAATTTCTCTAGCTTCTTCTGCTATTGATTTATTTCTCCTCTTAGCAATCCCATTTTGCTCAGGTATTCTAGGTGCAAATAGTTGTTTTTTGATTCCATTTTATTCATAGAACATGTTAAATTCTCTAGAGGTAAATTCTCCTCCTCTATGTAATCTCAAACATTTTATCTTAACACCAGATTCATTCTCCATTTTATTCTTAAATATCTTAAACTTCTCAAAAGCTTCAAATTTCTCTTTAAGAAATGCTACCCACATCATTCTAGTGTAATCATCAACAAAGATCATAAAGTACCTTTCACCATATAATCCTCCTGTTCTTGTAGGACCACTTAGATCTGTATGAACAATCTCCAACTTCTCAGTGGTAGTGAACTTCTTGCTAGGAAATGATACTTTCTTCTCCTAGCCTAAATACATTCTTTGCATGTAACATTAGTAGGCTTTGTTAGCTTAGGAAAATCTCTAACTATAAACATGTTACTAACCTTCACAATGTTATCAAAGTTTATATGACAAAATCTCCTATGCCATAGCCAACTATTATCCACTTTAGCTACCAAATATGTTATCTTAGCAGGATTTAACTGAAATACATTACCTTTGGATTTAGTTCCAGTTCCAATCATTTTGCAATATTTATCCTTGATAGTGCAGGTCTTCTCTATGAACTGAAATTGATATCCCTTGTCCAATAATTGTCCAACACTTAACAAATTATTTTTCAAACCATCAATAAAATAAACATTGTCAGTGTTAGTTCTTCCATCTAAAGTGATGGATCCAATCCCTGTAATACGATAGGCTACATTATTACCAACCCTAACAATACCTCCATCATAGTTTTTGAATTTAATAAATTTATTCATATCAGTAGTCATGTGGTGTAAACAATCACTACCAATTATCCAATCTCACTTCTTTTTAACTTGGGAAACCAGAGCTCTTTCTTCTCTGATTTCTTTGTCCAAATCATCTTCCTTGATAGCCACAAATCCTAATTCATCATCACTTTCACTTTGACCTTTTTCATTGGATTCTTCATCTTCATTTTCATACAAACAATTTCTATCTCTCTCTCTTCTAGGGTTGAACTTCCCTCTATACTTTTTCTCTCTTTTAGGACATTAGATGCATAATGACCAAATTCATCACAAGTCCAACATTTAAAGATTTTCTTGCCATCTTTCTCTCTTTTTACTAAAAAGGCTATTCCTTCTTCAATCTTCTTATCTTCTTCAGATCTACTACTACTAACAAAATCTCCTCTTGCTTGCACTTCTAGATAGATTAGGTTGAATGTTCAAAGCACTGAAAGCTGTCTCAACTCTAGCTAGTTCTCTAGACTATCTCAGTTTCACTTTTGTAGACTCCAATCTTCCAAGTAATGTCTCCTTTATGAAATATTTGGTGTAAGGCATTAGCAGTTGGATCATCTAAGCTATAGACTTGAATGGTGGTGTCAAACTTTCAAGATCTTTCATATAACCTCATCATCTTCTTTAGTTCCATCAAGACACCGAATTTTGCAAGAATTTTTGATATTCTACCAATATAGTTTCTCACAAATTCATCCTCCATCATCTTTGCATCTTGAGATGCACAAATCCAAATTTGTAATCTCATTCTTTTTGCATGATCATCACCTTCAAAAGTAGCTTCTAATGCTTTCCAAATTTCATGTGAAGTTTGAAGTATTTTTACTTGATTGTATTCATTCTATAGAAGAGTTGATAGTAGGGCTTCTCTGGCTCTCATGTTACACATGGACATATCTCTTTCTCCCTCACTGCATTCTTCGAGCTTATCTTCTCCAATAATTGTCTTCTCAACTTTCATCAAAAGCCAATATCTTCGACCTATGCACAAAAAATGAGTCTTCATCTTCTCCTTCCAACTATCATAGTTGACCCCATCGAATCTTGGACTATCCTTCTTGAACATGTTTGCCATGAATCTCCCAAATCTGTTAAAATTTCTCTTCAAGAACCTAAAACTTTGATACCAATTGTTATACTATATAGTCCACTGATATAACTGAGTGGGGGGTGTGGGTGGGGGTGAATCAGTTATCTAACCATGAATATAAACATCTTTAAACAAAATTAACCATATGAGTAATATAAACTAAAACCACAACAAGATACTCATACACAATTAACACTAGATATGTTAACTAGGGAAACCCTTGACTAGAGGGAAAACCTTGATGGGGATGGTACCCATAAGATGATGTACTAATATAAATATGTCTTGTTAGAGGATAGACCCTGTTAGGAGTATGTTTCAACATTTAGTACATATGAGTCCCTGTTAGGAGACTTTGAATTCCTATTAGGAGATTCTAACCCTATTAGGAGTTGTGCCAATCCAATTAGGAGTTGTGGAAGACAAATAGACCCACTACCCAAATAGCTTTGAGGTTAAGACCAATGAACCCACTATCCAAATGATCTTTGTATTATTCCTTGTAGAATAATAGAACTAAAGTGTACTTCCTTCCTCTATCTCTGTCCCTATCCTATCAACCAAACTCCTACTTCTTTAGATCTCATACTACACATCCAATAATCCCTTGGATCACTTACACACATTCAGTGAGCATTCTGCTCCTTGTTGCACTTCACACTCTGCTTGATCTTCTCATCCAGATCCTTACCTCCACTTCTCAATTAAGGAAAACATCTTTCCTTTATACCATATCTTCATAATAATTCCTTGAGTTGGCCTTGAGGCTTTCCCAATAATTGAAATAAGATAATTAAGTAATTCACAATTACAATAGCACTGTCATCTCACAATCTATACAAAACTTTACACATACGATACTAGCTCTTGGGCACTTGCTGACATCACCACACAACTATCCTCTTTGACTGTGTGACTACACATCTCTTTATTACATCTTAGATGAAAGATAGTGATAAATCATTAGAACATTGTTTTCCAATATTTTGTTTCTACAATGCTCTTTATAAATCGGGTGTAAATTTCATACTCCGTCAACTTAGACTCTATGAACTTAACTACATCATCAAGAAAACCATTGGAACATGTCCTTAACTGCACATCACCTATACCTTCCACAGTTATCATGTAACATAATATCCTTCACTACTATTCTTCTAGTCTCTAATAGAAGCACTACTATGTTGATATCAATGACAAACACAATCATGAATGCAACATATTAATACTCTCCAAAGCTTAGGATACTCCCCTAATGTAGTATCACCAACATTTATGCTAATAATCTCCCCTTTTAGAGTTGACATTAGGTTGAGTTTTTACATTAGCATCATTCTTATAATAATCTACTAGCTTTTGCAATTCATCAAGATGAGTTTTGAGGTAGTCAAAGGGAGATACCTAGATACGAGAATCTTTACAATATTCTATTATGTCAAATGAGGAGTGAGGCTTATCATTTAGCTTGAACCTTGTTTTCTCTTTCCTTTAGGATGAGGAAGTGGATGCTCCAACTATAGCTGGGGAAGGGTCAGTGGCTATGTTCCAGGTGGGAACAAAGTTCACCTGATTCTTCTCTCTCTAACTTCTTGTAGCCATGGTCATCTGAATTTTGTCCAAGGTGGCAAAGCAGTCACCTCCAACCTATGAATTTGATTCATGCTCCAAAAAGAATGTTATAGAGTCACCATGGGGAGCTGAATCATCTTCACTTTTGGGGTATTTGATTGTTAATTCGTTACTAGTAGTGAGTTTTTTAGACATGTTCATTTTTGGGTAGGACTCACCATCAAGATCCACTCTCAAATGAAAAATGAACATATTTTTCTTTTTGGGAGGTGCCTCAATAGCAAGCTTTTGTTGAGCAGATGACAGTTGCAATAGTCTGCCTTCATATTGCCTTTTGGGAATGTCTTGATAGCATTGCTGGAGAAAAGAAACAAGATTTCCCATTTGTCTTTTCATGGTAGTCATTTCATTAGATAGCTTTTGAAGCATTTCTCTAGTATTGTTGATTGTACCAGTGCCAAATCTTGTTGAGGCTCCACTCTAAACTTCTCTTTTCCATTTTTTGGTTGCTATTAGATCCTTCTCCAATTTGATTTCTAGGGTTTGAGCAACTAGTTGATTAGCCACATGTGCACACCTAACTTGAAAACTTATGTTAGGGGGCATAGAGCTAATGAAGAACATTTTCTAGTTGGTTGCAATAGGTCTACTTGCAATAGGGATCCTATTGACCAACTTGTTAAACTTTGCAATGAAGTATCTCATAAGAACTTTGGGTTCCTTTTTTATTTGGGTAAGTTGAGTCAATAGAGTATGTCCATCTTCTGTACTCTTGTAGTATGTTTCAAATTGATTCCACATGTCATCCTAGTTTGTAATGCATCCCATTGGGAGATGGTGAAACCAATCAGCTGTATTCTCAACCATATTTTCCACAAATATTCTCATTGCTACATCTTCATGCTGAGGACAAATGACACTACAAATGGCAAAGAAAGCCATGATGTGATCATCAAAAGAGACCTTCCCATCACCATTGATTGTTGGAAAATTCTTTTGAGAATCTCTAGGTAGGTCATTATTGGCAGAAAACCACTGAGGGCCAATTCAGGGGACAACCATTGAGATAGGAAGGATTATCAGTATGGCCTAAAAAGTGATAGTAGCAGGGGTAGCTACTTTGTAAAGAGTAAGGGCACTGCACAATGATGGGATTTGAGTGTAGAAAATAGGAGGTGAAGATGAATGGTTGTGTATCTCGTAAATAGAGTAAGGTGGTTGAATAGAGCACCACAAATACCTTGATATATCAAATCCTGAGAGCGGTATCTCCCTCTTCCTAAAGGATCTTCCAATATAGGGAACTCAACATTCTATAATTCTTCAAACACCAGGTCGACTTTCTCTTTACCACAAGCACTACAAGTATATCTAGGATCTAAGGTGAACTTATCTTAGTTCACAATGAGCACACTTCCCTTAATATTCTTTCTCTTAAAACTCCCTCCCAATAATCAACATAGGCCTCTTCTCTTTCAAGGGTGAAGCTTACTCTTCTATATTGGTCAAGGGACTTTCACCTCTTCCAAGTGAGGGTATTTAACTAATTTATTATGTCCTCTTGCTCATTTTGGAAGCCAAGATTAGGTTGCCTACTAGGATGTGTCCCTCATGAGGCAACACCATTTTTCCTTATGAGTTGTTGTACATGACTCAACGAATCATGTGCCATAGAGATAATCTCTAAGTTATCCAGCAAAGCCATAGATATACTTAATAATAAAACTTAGGGTATTGAGTACATTCCCCAGTAGAGTTGCCAAAAAATATTGCTTAACAGTTTGTCTCCTTAACCTTTTCGTTCACCCAATGACTTGTGGAGGACAAAGAAGTTAACAACATAATGGGTCAATGTTGTAATATGTCAAGGACCCCTGAATTGAAAGGTACAACTCCCTTTTGAATGTAAGATATGCAATGATTTTTTTTTGGGATTTTGGGGGTATGCTCTTAACCAGAGAGCAGAAGAGACAAACACTAGATTGCTCAACACTTTGAAAAGCCTAGGAAATTAAAGAGGGGATTAACTCACAACATGCATTCTATTCGGACTCAAATGCATTAAATCGAAACATGCATAACCAATTATGACATCAAGAGAAAATAAAGAGAGGGCCAAATAGGTAATTCCCATATTACATAGTAAGATGATGTTTTGACAATACCTAGATTGTCTATCTCTGAGCTACTCTATCCACCAATTTGTAGACTCCTTATACAACAAACTACATGAAACACATAAAATATGATGTATAATATAAAGAATAACAGGATGCTTATGCTAAAGAAAGTAAAGAATATAGTCTATTGAATGAAGGAAATAAAGCCAAGTTCATTTGTATTCATCTAATTTTCAACAATAGCACATTCATTCTGCATAACATAGCAAAACTAAATGAACAACATAATTAAGATTGGAATGAAAGACACACACAGTAGTCCCAGCTACAAGGTTTCACCCAAAGTAATTTTTCTGATCTTATTAACTTATTAAAAGGTTACATATACATGCCTTCTCAAAATGGTTAGTTACACTAGATGATTACTTCATTGAACATCTCTAAATAGAATAAACTAAAAATAAGACAAGCTTGAATCATTGTCTATTATAGAGACTAACAAAATTTAATGCATGGCTACAAAAGGAAAGACAAGAGGGAGAATGATAGATGTCTGGAAAAGAATCAAAACATCATGCCCTCTAAGGAGTAACTGCTTTGGCTCTATAAGCTATCATGGCTTCAGTTACTTTGTCTAGCTCTTTGACATCAAGAATGATGATGTTGTCAGCTTGAACCATCCAATAGTCATGCATCTTAGTCAATTCATCAATTCTAGTGACCCTTGATTGGAATTTCTCCAATTCTCTTCTTATTATTGTGTCTGTTGCAGAGAGTTCTTGGATCTTTGATATTTGAAAATTGTGTGGATCAACAACTATGTCAAAAAATTCCAAGAACTTTGACTTCATCTTCTCAATATCCTCAAGCTTACCATTGGTGGACATAAAGGACTCTAAGTGCAATGTCTTCAAATATTGAAATAATTTCTCAATGACATTCTGCACTATGTCATGTACATCCTTGAGCTCATTTGCAAACCTCATCAAGATTTTTATAACAAACTCCAAGGGTTTTTTTCCAGTGAAACAATGACTCCTCTCCCATCTTGAGAATCCCATGGGTAATGACAACATTAGTCTTCATGTCAATAACTTCTTACAAAAGATCCAACTACTTTTTCAGCTTGTCTGCTACCTTTTATATGGTGGTCTAATGATTTGAAGCTATCTCTTTGAGTTTGCGAGCATCTAACACTAGGCTTCCCAAGTTTTCAACTAATGGGGACCTTGAGACTTCATCTAATCTACCCTACTGAGCCACCTTGCACGAATTTCCTTTCTTTTTGCAGTCTTAGGAGTAGATTTTTGTTCTCCTCTACATTCGGGTCAAATTGAGTTGATGAAGTGCTACTGAGTGTAGACCTTATGTACTCCATCAATTCTTTGTTTGTGGCCATTCGGATTTCCTTCTTTGATATAAGCTCTTCCAACTTATCTTCAATTTTCTTGCTGATGGACTTCCACATGTTCACCATGGAGTCCTGAATTAGGATGCCAAGATCCACCATTCTTATATGGAAATCATCTTTGGAAAGCTCATAGAATTTTCCTTCCTTTTGTGGCTCAACAATCTCTATCAACACATGACCAATTGTTAAATTAGTAGTCAATGCAACATTTGTCTTCTACTCCTTAGTCTTCTTGAATGGATGAGAAGAGGTGGCTTGTGTGATCAACTCCTTTGATGGAGTTGCATCTTCATATCTCCTCTTCATCCTATCAATGGTCTCTTTGATCCATGACTCTATAGAGAGAACATTGATAGCTAACTACAGGACAGTAGGATCAAATAGCTTCCTTGGTATTAGGGGAGTTTGCTTTCTTAGTGAAGCAACATGGAGGCAACGACCTTAGTTACTAAGAGGGCCAATGTATCCCTTTGCTGAAATGCATCTTGTTCTTGGCCATCCATGGGGTTGGTATCGCCATCCAAATTGATGACTTGGATAGGGGAAGATGGCCCGGCCAGTGATTTCTCTTGTTCTTTCCCTTTTTCCTTGTCTCCCTCCTTCTCCCCAACTTTCTCGGTGTCCAGAAGAGAGCCACCTCCATAGGTGGGAGTGACTGACACATTCTTTTCTAGAGGCTGGTCTCCACCTTGACCAATGGCCCTGTAGATGTTGAAGTAGTAGTTGTGGTTGATTGGGTGGCTACAACATATGCTCCACCTATAGAACTAATTCTCTTGGTCCTCTTCTTCCTCACTCAGGTCCACTCCACCACTTATCTATTCTTTTTATTATTCCCTACATAAGAACCTCCATACTATCTATGACAAGACTGTAGGTGGGGTAGACAAAATTGGGGTGCCTTTGATCTTCTCATAAGATGTGAGATGCATGTAGGCTCCGTCCTCTACAAGGTCAGAAACATCAACATAATTGTTATATAACTTGATCTCATTAATTTTTAGTCATGACCAAAGTTTCTCCCAGGTTTGGCACTCGTTGAGACAACCAGACCATAAGTCTTCAATATTCAGAACATGCTGGTAGGAATATCCCAACTTCAAGTGATCCCTTACAATGTTGACTGGATTATATTAAGGCTTGAGTACCTCATAGTCTACCAATTTGATTTTTTTCTTAAAGCTCTTTTCCAGATTCTGAGCATCAGATCTGGAAGTACATGAATACGATCCAACCATTATAGGGAAGGGGATCTTGACTATCTTCTTTACATTAGAACACAAGGTGTTCACTTCAAGGATCTGTCAAGACAGTTTGACTAGAACCACCTTGTCTTTTGGATACCTTGGAAGCCTCTTAGGAAAGTTGTTGTAAGCTCTTATCCATAAATAAGAGAAACTTGGAAACAAGATGAATGAGCATCCAAACTAGTTGATGACCAAAATTGCCTCTAGTGAAAAACTCCTTTTATGGCATCCTTGTAATCCCTAACATAGCCTTATTATGAAGGCATCATTTATGGCCACATAATTCTCAAAACTTCTTTACAACTACAGATTTGGATAGAACTCATATACTTTACTATGCTCATCATAGTTCTAGATGATAGGGAGGTTGAGCTATAAATGGTGTGTTTCCAAGGCATAAATTAGATATGAGGATATGTAAAATTGTTTAAATCCTCTAGCTAAATTCAACCATGAGGTGATCTCATCACATATAATTTATGCCCAATCAATCTACATATCCTTAGTACATATAGCTTTCACTATGAAGAAATGGTGCTTGATGAACTCCAAGATCTCCTCTTTTCCTTTTAGTCATAAAAGTGGAGAAAGGATATCCACTATCTCTCTTTTCTAGTTTGTGCTAAATAAGATCTTGGGCATTTTTCTCTTCTTCAAGCGAGTAGTCTAGAACCATGTCCTCTACATGTCTTCCCATTTGAGGGTTTTCTTTTCATTGAACATAGGTGTAGAACAACCAAAATCAACATCACAGTACACCTCCTTCATGAGAATGCCAAATGCGGATTGCATCAGTGCCTTCTTGACTGAGATGAGGATTGATTAGTTAGGGAACAAAATCTACTTTATTTATAAATCGTATCTCTTGATACATTCCCTTACAAGCTTAGGTGCATCTACTACCATTGGAAAACCAGCTGCCTCAAACTATCCACTCTCTTTAAGATTTTGAGTGATTGGGTGAATATGTTACATCCCAATTTTTGACCTAGCTTGAAATACAGACATTGAGGTTCACATGAAGTTAGTTGGCAGTTTAATTTGATATAATCTGGCAAAATGGTAAGATAGTTAGTCGTTATGATTTCAAGTGAAGATGACATGTTAGTTGATCATTAATCGCAAAATTCATGGAATTAAGATGAAAGGTTAACGGATATGATTATTTATAATTTATAATTTAATTATAGAGAAATTCCTTGCAGGGAGCATGTCGAAGGGGTTGAAGCATTGTCAGAAAAGAATTAGGCAGGATCACCATCACTGGCAAACAGATAAAGGACCTAGTGATTTGAAATAGGATACACCCATTGAATTGCATGAGTTATTTAAATAAAATAAATGAGTTAAAATATAAAATCTATCTTAAAGGGTTTTAAATTATCTTTTTTCGTAGTATTTTTAATAATTGTTTATAAATGCTCATTTAAATATAACCATGATTTGGCACCATTATCATTTAATAATTTAAAAGTTGTATTTTATAGTAATGTATTTATATTATTATAATCTTCAAAGTTTAATTTTCTTATTCTATTCTCTTCTTTATTATTCTTATTTTTAAGAGATTATTGTTGGCATGTTTAATAGAATTTATGTTTTTAATTCATTTAAACTTTTGGGGAATTTGAATAGTTTATAATTTTGAACCTGTAGAAGCTAAGAAGTCACCTTATGAAAGTTGTGAATGAGAAGAGAAATATTTTGTTATTTAAACTTTGGATTTTTTTAAAAAGAATCGGTTTTCTTTATCATACCTCGACCTTCTTCTTTTCTATCGATGGTGTCTGTGCGAAATAGAGAACTCGGATAATATTTATGTTATCAACATTGGGAAAGTGGGTGTATTTTTGTATTTTCTTTCTTTTGCAATATGTCTTCCACCAATGATGTACTCTTAAACCAGTCTTGAATCTATATAATGAGCATCACGTCCATAACATTTTAGGCAGATACCCTTTCAATCGAAAATGATTTTACTTCGAGCTACTGAGATTTCTGATGATTATGTTGTGTGCATCATTGTATTTTATGCGGATCGAGTGTTTGGGTTTTTCTCACAAATTTATTCTGTACTTGGCTTGATTTGTGTAGACTGAGAATTTATGAGTTGTCCCATATTGTCTTGAGAATGTCATACTTTACCATTTACTTTTTTATGCTTGACTGTCTGGTTCTTTGCAAGTATTTGTTCTACACAGTCTAGTATTTTGGTGGAAGAATGTTAATCTTAGAGGCTTGCTGGGGATGTTGGATTGTACTTCATCTTTATGTCTTCCAAATACATTTGTTTTTAAGTAATTACATCTTCTCTTACTTTTGATTTCGCCTATTCTGAGTGTTGCCAATGAAATCGAAGACTACTGTCCAAGGGTTGCCCATCTCCATCAATTCTATACATTTGAAAGGTTATGCTACTTGCAGCATGTTTATTTTGGCAGAATCATCAGACTTCAACAAAGAAATCCAAACCAAGGATATGTTGGGGTAACGTTGAACAATAATGAGCTCTTTACATGACAAGGTACATGTAGACCCAACCATTACAAATGTCATAATATGTATATACATCTACCCCTTTCGTTGACATATTGTTAATACTGTAGATTGAATTCTCTTTCTAATTTGCCTAGAACATGGTAAGTGATAACCAGGTGATCATAGTATGATAGATCATTAGGTGAATGGAGATTAGAAATATGTAATGCATCCTTTAGGAAAACTTTTCTTCTAATCACAGACTGAATCATGGTGGATAGTAAAATATTTCTAGTTATTGGAAACAATCTTATACAATAGATGTTTCTTAATTCATAAGAATGTTTTAATCATGCATAAAAGGGATTAAAATACAATGAAAGTTGTGAGCAACTAATGTAATACATTCATTCATGTCATACAAAGATTAAAACATTATCATAAATCCAAACACCATGGAAACTTACCAAGGTATATGATGAAGAGGTGGAGTTAATTAATTAGACATTCTATTTGGAGATCTTCAAAGAACATAATTATATGATCATAGTTTGTGAAAGGTTGGATGCATGTATTGTTGGTAGTATCAGTTAATCTGAGAATTCCTAACACCTAGAACTCACCCAACTGTGAGGCCGAGAAAAAGGGTGATGAGGTGAAAGAGAGAAATCTGTAATAATATGAACCAGTATCATTTATGAAATTTTAATACTTACCATTTAATATGAATTAATTAATAGCTCATGCACAATCCTATTACTGTGATCTCCTGCTATGAAGTTGTGCGGTGAGTTAAATTATTAGGAAGCCCAATAGATGGCAAGATGACCCCTATCAATTTTGGGCAGGGAGGGCCTTTCTCATTAGAGATTGTGTGGGGATAAGTTGTGGTCCGTAGTTGGGTGGTAAAGCCCTTGACAATGTTTCACCTCTCTCAAGATGTTGGATATGCGTCAGATAGAGATAAGCTATGCATTCAACTATTATTGGAAACAAGTATTATCATTTGCATTTATGAGGAGGTAAGATTAAATTGAGTTAGTTTGTTGATACTATTATAAACACCTAGATACAAGTTTTAGAATCATGGATTATTTTCCATTTATATGAATATCAAATATAAGTATATTTCTAATCTTGAGTTATTGTCATAGATAAGTAATCAGAAGGAAAAGAAATTCGAAGCCCTAATTGATTATATGACAGTTGCAACCTTAACGGATATAGTGGTAATGGAAGCCCTAAATTTGAATATGTGGTTGTAGAAGCCCTAAGTGGTAAGCAGTATTAAAAGCCCTAATTGAACTGATGGTAATTGATGCCCTAATTGGTATAATGATATGTGATGCCCTAATTTAAATTATAGTGGTTTTTAGTGGTAATCATCATAGGATTTTTAAGATGGCAATTTTTAGATGATAGTCGAGTTATGAAATTGTTATAGTGTATTTGTGGACTAATCCAGGTGATTGCAAAAACATCCTTAGTTGATTTTCAATCTTAGTTTTCCAAGGTATGTGATTTCAACTTCTGAAATAATTTCATTTAATGATATTTCAAGTATTTAATTAAGAAATTTTGTTTGACTAAATTTAATGGTAAATCTTTTTCACATGAACTTGAATGATATATCTATCTTGCTTCAAAAATTGAGGTTATAATTATATTCTTTATTATGTTAAATGTTAGTTTAGACCGAGAAAAATTGATTGTTATAGAATAGGTGAGAATTGAGTATGTTATTAAGATCACCCAAATCATAGAATTTCAAAGATGTGTCTATTAGCTCTTTTAATTCACTCTCCAGGCCTATTAACTTATCATAACCAACAACTCTAATTTCCATTCATTATGATTGCACAAGATACAATTCTCAATAAATAGTCATTTTAATACACTTGAAGAAATCAATTGCAAGCAATTGCGATGAAATGGGTTTAGGAATTAGAAGGTTTGCACCACATAAATAAAATTAAGTTTGACCAATGATTATAACAGCAAGATTTGAATTTAATTTGATGAAAAATGACTACTTAAACTTTATGTTTATTTGCACATAAAAACTTGTATTTCTAGAATCTTCATTACTTTACTTAGAGTAAAGTACTAATACTAAAAATCACTTAAAACAAGTCTTTAAGTTTCGCAGGGGAGAAAGAGAAACTTAGCTTTTCCACAAACCCACTTTCCTTCTACCTAGAATCACAACATAAGGAGTGATCCTTTGTTAGCCAACACACTTCATTCTTTCACTTTCTGCCTTAAGAATTTAACATTGCATTTCCTTTATATCGGGGTCACATTCTCACTATTGACTTTTCTAGAAGTATTTTTCAAGCATCTCTGAGGAATATTCACATTTTAAGGTGGCTTGTCTTTCTATTTTCAAAGCTTTCAAAGAAGTAACCTTCTTCATTACTTAGGGACAAAAAACCCCTCTCTCAACAACATTTCCCATAATGAAGTAAAACTAACAACACTTTACTCTTTAACCTCAATCCAATGACCTCAAGTGAGAACTTGAGCATGCCCCACTAATTAGCATTAAAAATATTCATTCAACATCATGCTCCTAATGTTTGTATGTAAAGGCTTGAATTTTAGACAAATCATTATAGTTTTGGTAATAGAACAAAACACCTTCACTTCCATTAGTGCACAGCGGAAGACCAATAGATCTGCTCTTCCTTGTAAAAGTAGAATTTACCTCTACAACCTGGATGGGCTCCTTCCTGACCTAGATCTATGGATTTATGGGTCTTTCCATCATACCATAATCATATACAATGCTTCTAGATTACTTTCATGACTTCTTCTTTTTGGATACACACTTGATTAAGTTCACCAATTTAGGAAAATCGGTTGGATTACTTAGAACCCATAGGAGAAAGGATGCATAGGCAAGATAAAAAATTGTGAAACATGAATAACTTACTTCTGATTGGGAAGACACCATAACACATTCCAATCATGCCTAGATCACCTAGACCCCACGCACATCAAAAAAACATAAAACTCGTATAAAATGATTAGGTAAAGGTAATGCAAAGGGGATATGGAAAACAAAGAAAATAAAGCACTTAGGAAAGATGAGAAGTAAGTAACCTAAAGGATACTTAGACATCACACTTGGACATGGACTCACATAGACACTAAAGGCTTTAAGTTTTACAAGGCTAGGACTAAAACTTGGCAACAAACCTCACATTGGAGAAGTAGTCTCCTTTAGGGAATTTAGTGTGGAGAAGAGAAGAGAGATGCCTAGAGGTTATATGAATGAAGAACTCAAACACAAAATAATCAAGGTCACAATTCCAATTTTAATGGATTAGGGGAGATGTTAGCCCATCAATGATTAAAAAACCTATACACATTCTTCATCAAAAATCCTATGACAGAGGAGGAAGCCTTCCAATACATCATAATCCTCCTAGGTAGAGTAGCACATGATTGGTGGACCTAGGGGTGTATCCCATTGGGGCATAAAGATGTTAAAACTTATGAAGATTTATCCCAAAAATTTATGAATTGATTTGATGAGAAATATACTAAGTGGTACTTCCAAGAGTTAACACACCTTAAGCAAATAGGAACATTGCACAAATATGTTAAACAATTCCAAGAATTTTCATTCATAATTCTCGATCATGTATGTTCATAGAAGGTCTTAAAAAGTCCACAAAAACTATGGTAAAACCCCACAAGCCACAAAATCTAGAAGAAGCTATAAGGAAGGCAAAAATGGTTGAATCTAGTAATAAGGGAAGAGCTCAAAACTTCACTTACAAAACATTCCATCGGAGTGAAGGAACCAAAATAGATAACCAAGATAAATGAAGTTGCTTATGTAATAAACCATGGAGCACTAGCCACAAATGCCAAGAAAGGAAAGAGTTAATCCAAAAAAATCTATGCTTTAAATGTAAGGAACCTTGGGAACATGGTCACTCATGTGAAAGAGGGCAAGTAAATCAAATTGAAGAAATAAATAAAAAGGCATGAATAGAGGGATTAGAATAGGAAACATTGGCAGTCACATCCCAAGATGAAAATAGGCCCTTCTGGATTAAAGGCATACTTAAGGGACAAAATGTAATTGCACTAGTAGATATAGGAGCCTCTCATGAATTTATCAGCAAGCACTTGGTAGCAAGAAGGAGGCTAAAATCTCAAGACTTTCAAGGTTTTAGGGTCAAATTGGCAAATGGAACAATAGATCATTGTACAGAGATGGTTACACAAGTAGTCATTGCCACTGACAGACATATAAGTATAAGGAACTTTTATGTAGTAAATATACAAAATGATATCATCCTAGGTATGCCTTGGATGATGGACCAAATCTTGAATATGTTTCAAACATGAAGGGAAAGAAAATACCTGATGGATCAAAAAAAATGGTATCATGTAATAAAATGGAGAAAATATTAAAACATGACCAAGGAGAAATGATAGCCCAATGTATGATCCTACACCAAAACCTCACTAAAGAGTGAACATTTCATGTAGAGATTCAACCAATCATTAAGAAATATAAAAAAGTGTTTGAAGACATCCCCCAAGACTTCCTCGCAAAAGAGGTTTTGAACACAACATTGAATTGGAAGAAGGAGCAAAACCTATAATCACTACACCTTATAGACACCCCACAAATATAAAGAAGAAATAGAGAAAACTATCAAAGAGCTCTTAGAAATGAGACACATACAAACTATTAACAACACTTTTGTATCATTAGTAGTACTGGTAAAAAAGAAAGATGGGACTGTGAGAATGTGCATCGATTATTGAGCAGTAAACAAAAAAATAATAAAAAATAGATATTGTATCCCTAAAATTGACGAGCTAATGGACAAGTTACATGGAGCATGTTGTTTCTCCAAAATTGATTTAAGATCAGGATATCATCAAACCCAGATGAAAGCTGAGGATGTACCAAAAACAACATTTAGATGTCATTATGGACATTTTGAATTCCATGTACTTCCCTTTGGGCTCACAAATGCACTGACAACTTTTGAATTTTGCATGAACCACATTTTTAGATAACAATTATAGAAATTACTTCTCATATTCTTTGATGACATTCTTATTTATAGCAGAACATGGGTAGAACACCTAAGACACATCAAGGAAGTGCTAAGTATTTTAGAAATAGAGTCTTTATATGCCAAAATTTCAAAATGTAAATTTGGGCTTGAGGAAATACATTACCTTGGGCACAAAATCAATACAACAGGGGTAAGTGTCAATGGAGAAAAGATCAAAACTATTAAAGAATGGCCAAAGCCCAAAACCCTTACATAACTTAGGGGATTTGTGGGACTATGCAGCTATTACCAAAGATTCATTAAAGGTTTTTCAAAGATTGCAACCCCTCTTATAGACTTAACCAAGAAAGGAGCTTTCACTTGGGATAAAAGAACACAATAAGCCTTCAACCAACTAAAGGAAGTTATGAGCTCATGCCCAACATTAGCCATACTAGATTTCTCTATACCATTCAAATTACAATGTGATGCCTTAGGAGAAGGCATAAGGGTTGTGCTAATACAAAGAAAACATCCTATAGCTTTTGAAAGTCTTAAACTCAAAGGAGCTAATTTTTTTTATTCCATTTATGAGAAAGAGATGTTGGCAATAATGCATGCTTTGGCAAAATTTGTCCATATCTAGTTTGTGGAAAAGTCATTGTAAAAAAAAAATACAATAGTCTACGTTTCGTCCTAAATCAAATAGACCTAAATGACAGACAATAGAAATGGGTAAGCAAAATTCAAGCCTATGATTTCAGTATAGAGTATGTAAAAGGTGTGAATAATGGATCAAAAAACATCTTATCAAGAAGGCCCCAGATCATGTTAAACATTTCTTACATTGTCGAGAATTGGAAAGATGAGATAATAGCAGATTATGTTAAAGATTAATTCATGAATGAGGTATTGGAAGGAAATCTATCTAAAGGATATTTTAAAGTTTCAAATGACATCATCTTCTACAAAGGGAGGATCTATTTTACCCCAAAATCTAGGATGAAAGAGAAAGTTATGAAGGAATATCATGACAACCCTTTAATCGACTATGTTAGGTATTACAAAATGAATAAGCACATAAGAGAAAAATATTCATGGAAAGGATTAATAAAAGATATACAAAAATATGTACAAGACTTTAGAATATGTCAGCAAATAGCAGAAATATTTTTCAAGGAATTTTTTTAGTCTCCATGAATTACCCCAGAACATTATAAGGGATAGAGACAACAAATTCCTTAACAAATTTTGGTAAGATTCAAACTAGTAGGGACTTCACTCACTCCTAACACTAGTTATCACCCACAAATTGATAGTCAGATTGAGATCGTGAATAAGTGGATAGAGGGATATCTAAGAAATTGTATCACATGACATCAAACTACCTAAATCAAGTGGTTACACTTAGGAGATTATTGTTATAAAAAAAAACATCACATGTCCATAGGGATGAGTCCCTTTGAAGCATTATATGGATATGAAGCTACCATGTTTAGAGGCATACTCATCCTAGAAACTAGGGTACCTAACACACATGAATTCATTCAAAGAAACATTGATATCATGAAATAATTGAAGGAGAATTTGCATATTATACATAATCAAAAAAATCTCTATGCATATAAGAACATAGTAGATTGATCATTGTAGGAAGGGGATCTAGTGTACTTGTGATTACAACCCTCTAAAAAATCATCTATTACAAAGAATGGAACTGAGAAACTCAAACCTTGATTGTATGGACCATATAAAGTAATCAAAATAGTTGGAGAAGTAGCCTATGAGTTAGGATTACCTAGTAATAGTCAAATTCACAATGTATTCCATGTATCCAGACTAGAAAAGGTTTTGGGCCAACAAATAGCCCCTTGTGTAGAACTCCCCCACTAGATTATTAGGGACAACTCATGTTGAAACCTGAAGTGATTGTTGATACTAGAGAAAAGACACTAAGGAATAGAACTATGAGATAATTCTTAATAAAATGGAAGGGATTACCAGATGAAGATGCCACTTGGGAAAAAGAAGAAAACCTCAAATTTCTTGAGGACAAGCAAAATTGAGACGGAGGGACTGTGATATCCCGTAATAAGTAATGAATGTAATTTTCTACATAAGAAATTCCTATTTTTTAATAATTAAAACTAATGAGGAAATAAGGAAATAATATGCATATTTGAAATATGTATAATATAGTAATAATACTAAAAAGTAAATAAATGTAGGAACAATATCATTACACAAACAACAAAACCTATTTAATATATTTATCAAAATTAAATTACAAACTATGAACTCCTTATATGACCGCCTAACCTTAATGAAATTAGAATGAAACTATAAACTCTTGATATGAGGTAATGATCGTCAATACAAGGGACACAATTTGATAAAACCTATATATATATATGTATATATCTATATCTCTCTCTCTCTCTCTCTCTATATATATATATATATATATATATATATACTGTAAGCCTCAGATTGGTTTTGACAATTAAGTGTCAACACATTTAACCACTTTTCATATAGAAGCCAAGTACACTATATATGGTGAGCTATAGTATGTGCCAAGCCAGAGTTCCAACAGGTGCCGAGTGATCTTCATGTGTCGAGTGATCTTCAGGTGCCGAGTGATGATCAAGTGCCGAGTGAACCATATGAGCCGAGTGATATAAATGTGTTGAGTCATAGTTGATGCCAAGAAAGTCAGAGTGCTATAGGTGTTGAGAAAAGCAGAATCATACATGTGTCGAGTAGTAGTAATCCATTATGTGTTGAGTAACACAGAATCAACATATGAGTTTGTGCTTTCACAAAATCAAATGTAAACTATTTTTTGAGTCGACATAGAAGGATCTCAAAGGATAATAAGGGTAAGAACGAATCTTTTCTATTTCCTATGCAATCAACATGCAACCAATAAGAAAAATGGAGAAGGCTTGCAACCAATAAGAAAAGTGCAAGGAATGAGTGGGAATTAAAGATTCAATATGGATCGTAGATCCATACCTAACCCTAAGTATTCAAAATCTTTAAAAGGAGGATGAGAACCCATTGTATGTTCAGATGAGAGCAGTATATGGGTAAACTATAGTGAAATTCAATTGGAAGTGTGAAAGATTTAGAGGAACAGAGCAACAATTGCATATCTAGTTGATCAGAACAAAGGAAGGGATACAAATAGATATAAGATCTCAGAGGATCAAGATCAGAATGAGTAGAACTAGTGCCTAAAATCAGCAATTTGAGATTGTAAGGAATTAGGTTTATGAATCTAATACTCTCTAGCAATTGTATTAGGAAAGGAAAGTCCTATGCTGATAGGTTAGCTTAACAACTAGGTTGTAGATCCTTTGAAGAGGTGATAAAATTCTTTAATAGGGTGACACTTCATGTAAAGTGTTTGTAAATCCTTTAACCAGGTCACTATTGACATAGTGTAAAGCCTTTAACGGGATAGGCCTTTCATAGGGCAAACCATCAAAAGTGGTCAAACATTATTGCTGTAGTGATTTTGTGGGTATCATCCCCATTCCAGTCTTACCTTCTCATTTTGGATGGTTTATGGGTTACCAAAATTTGGTGTTATGTGTTGTTGATGCATGTGTTTACTTCATGTTTATTTAATATGTTTACATGCATGCAATTTACTTTCAATTAAAAGTTTTAAAGGATAAAATGCATTACTTCTGATTAACCACCCTCCCCCCCAGAAGTATTCTTCCCATTTGATTATTCCAACAATTGGTATTAGAGAAAGGTTCTCACAAGGAGAAGCCTAACAACTTAGAGAAAATATTTGAAGATGGAAGTCTTCAAACTTCGGAAGATAATAGAGAATCAGGTGATTGATGTACAACTTTCTCTACACAACTTGGAAGAAGCTAGAGAAGAATTGAGAAAATCCTTGAAAAGAAGGAAGGATATAGCCATAGCTGAGAATGACATACACTACAAGGAGATTAATACCACAAAAGTGTTTGCCAATGGAGATTCCAAAGAGTTTGATGTAGCAATATCAGAATTGATGGAGAAGAACAGAGCTCAAGTAGAAGAAATTAGAATACTCAAGCTTGAACAAGAATCACAAGCCATAATGCTTTGTGAAGTAACTAAACAAAAGAAGAGAGCCATTGAAGAAAAGGCCATGATAGAAGATGATAAGAGAAATCTTACCAACAGACTAGAGGAAAACACAATTGAGTTTGAAAGAATCTCAAACATATAGCTAGATATCTTAAGCCAAATGATGAATGCACATCATGAGCTGAATATGAAAGACATTGAGATCTCTATAGTAAAGATATAGAATGAACAACTGCAAAATGACCTGAAAAGAGAGAAGGAAGTTGCATAGAGTTTCAACAAACCTAATGAGGCTATCAAGTACTTTTAGTAGCTACTAAAATCACCAAGGGCCAGTAATGATACTTTAGGACTTGGTTACACCAGCACTGAACAAGGAGAATCATCCAAGACTATAGAAGAAAGGAGTAATAAAGGTAAGAATACTAAACCTACTTGTCATTTTTGTGGTAAAAAGGGACATACCTCTAATGTGTGTAGAAGCAAGAATGCCCACCAACATGATAAGCCTAAGAATGCAATCTATTATCACAAATGCAAGAAGCAAGGATATCAAGCACATGAATGCAAGACTAAGACTATAAGGACACCAAAATTTGAAGGTAACTGCTACAATTGCAAGAAGTGTGGACATAGAGCTTTTGAGTGTACATCAAAGCCTGTGTGGACACCAAATCAAGCAACAAGAGAAGGTAACCATGGTCATCATCACAATTGGGATTACGACACTAGGTATAGCTGTCATTATTGTTAGGAATATGGACACATTCCTAAAAATTGCATAAGGACACATTTTAGAGGGAACTACAATAGATGGCTAAGTCAAATAACATGTTTTAGTTGCTTGAAGACTGGTCATATTAGTAGGAATTGCCCAAAAAAGTCAAAGACACCCAAGTTAGAAGTCAATAAAGGAAAAGAGAAGGTTGATATTGAACACATCAGAGGGAAAATGAACAAGACTTGGAAGAAGAAAGATGAGTGCAACACATCAAATTAAGGGATCACTTCACCTAATAGGTCAAGTGGTCATACCTCATCCAACTAAGCAAAAGAAGGTATATGGGACTGATACACAAAGCTATATCAAACATCAGTCTCAATATAAACAAGTATTGCAAAGAAGACAACTTGCCAATAGCGATCGAATTGATAGTTAGTGTTGAGTTGAGAAATGTCAATGGAAGCTAAGTGAAGTGGAAATCTAGTTAGTGTCGAGTAATGGAAAACTAATGGAAGCCGAGTCATGTTGAAACCTTCAAGAGCTGAGTGTATAGCTGTATGCACTAAGCATTTAATGCTAGACTTTGAAAGGTATAAGGTCAATTTTAAATCATTTCATGCCATTCAAATGTAGAGCAAAGACAAGAAGAGCACAAAAGAGATCAAAGAACAAAATTGCATCCACTTGCATAGATCACAACAACGATCAAGTACAAAATTCATCGATCTAAGGTATTCTTCAAGTGCCGAGTTGCATAGTATTAAAGTTTAAATCTTTTAAAAACCCTAGATCAGCAAAATGAATTCTAGTTCTAAAAACCCAAAGGATAAGGAAGGTCACGAGGTTCAATTAGTCAATTATGAGGTCAAACAACCCAAGTTTAGGCCAATCCCAGAAGTCATCTATAAAAATGACCTTGCTGGTGCACTCTCCATTATTCTGCCCAAAGTTGTTATGGTACAAGATGTGAGGAAATGTTACAATTGTAAGATAGGTGTAGTTGGAGACGTTGAAAATTTTCAAGCATATGAAAAACTGTGTGATAACAAAATATTGAAGGATCAATTTCAAATTATTGAGAAAAAGGGTTAATCCATGCCCTAGTTTACCCCATAGGTTTTAAAATTGAGTGGATCAAAATTGTTCTCAGCAGAATACATAGTGGATGTTTGTGGTTGGAAGGAGGACCCATCATAGGGTTACAAGCTTTCCAACCCTAGATCGACCTAAGACCTTACATAGTGACTCAAAAGAAGTTATTGAACAAAACACAAGGGCCAAATGGAATAAAAGGGGCATGAAAATTGACACAATCACAGATCCCCTTCTCAATTTTGCAGTGAGAATCATTTCTCACATGATCAATCTAGCAGATTGAATAACATACCATTTATTATCATGGACGTGGCATACAAGCTTGTCAAGAAAGATCATACATATGATTTGTCAGAATTGATGTTGTAAAAAATCATGGAGAATCTTGGAGCAATAAGAAGATCTAAAGGTGCTCAATGCAAGTTTGGTTCAATTCTTGTCTGCACATTTTTCTACGTTTTGGAAGAATTCCCATCTTTTGGTAAAGTTAACTAGAGATTAGATAAGTCAACTATTACTCAAATCAATAAGTATATCGAACAAATGGGAGACAACTTTGACTCTCTTATGACAAGCTATTTTGAGGATTTTAAGAAATCCATGAAAAAAAGATTGAGAATACCAATTTTCCTAGTGGAACAACATGTCAATGACATCTGTTTCTTAGTTGACATTGATTACACCTACATCTAAGCAATAGTTCCAAGAGTTAGATGGCTAAGGCCATTAGATTATGAAATAAACATTGATGAAGCTTCAACAACAATCACAACATTGCTTGCAGAAGAAATTGATAAGGAGGCACCTCACTTTAGAACATATGATGTTGTACATTCCAAGGTAGATATGGAACTAAAAACAACCTCCACCTTAAAGAAGAAGGACAAACTAGTGAAGAAGATAAAGAAGAAATTTGGTGTAGAAATTGAAGGGGAGTAGGTGCAGAGGATGAAGATGAGGAAGAAGATGAAGAAGAAGAAGAAGAAGAAGAATAAGGGCAAGGCCCAATGAAACTCACTCAAGGCTTGAGTGAAGATAAGGAAGAAGGTGCAGAGGAAGAAGAAGCCGAGGAAGCACCAACACAAGTTGAGTCTAAGAAAAGAAAGGCTACAATTCAGCCTCCAGCCCACCCTAAAGCAAAGAAGGCTACAAAAACTACTCAAGCCAAGCCAACACCTGTAACAAGAGCTACCACAAGGGCCTCTACTCAAAAGGCCAAGGAGCAAGTGAAAGAGAAGAAAAAGGCTATTGAGGAGACTGGTCCAGTGTAGAAGAAGCAAAGGAGAAAGTATGTAGCACAACCAAATTTTGATGATGAAGAAAAGACAAAATCAAAAGACATTAGCCAATTCAGAGTGGTAAGCAATGATCCTAAGTATAACATTGATAAAATATGTGATAATGTTAGGAAGAATGCATAATTTTCTAGTTTGAAAAATGTTGATTTTAAGAGATTAAGTAGAGAGGATTAGAATAAAGTAGAGGAGTTAGTTTATGCCATGATGGCAGAATTTAAGAATACACCTCTTGAGTTAGACAATACTATGCCTAGGGAGTTATATGAGATTATTGAAAACAAATGGCATTATTGTTTGAAAATGGAGAAGGAAATAAGAGAATCAACATTGGCACAAGTGATGCCTTATTTGATTAGAGGTCAAATAACTAAGGCTAAGAAGAAACATGGTGGCAAATTTGCACCAAAGTATAGAGCCATTAGCATCCTACAAAATAAAATTAAAGAAGTTGTCCAAAAACCAATAAGATTATGGAAATCAATATATAAATTAATTGATGACAAGGATGAAAAAGGAGAAGAGAAGGATGTAGAAGCAAATAAGGCTAAGGCCATTGAGAAAGAGATGGAAAAGAAACAAAAAGAGGAGATGGAAATAGAGAAGAAAGGAAAGAGAGAAGAAGAAAAGAAAGAAAAAGAGAAGAAATAAAAAGAGAAAGAAGAAGAGAAGAAATATGAAGAGGAGAAAGAAAAAGGCAAGGAGGAGGAGACACAAAAAGAAAATCAAATGGTAATTATTAAGCAAGAGCAACAACAAGATCAAAGTGTGAAAGACACACAATTGCCACCCCCTAGCCCTCCTCATGTAACCATCACACGTGTAGACACTATTATTATAAAGGATGGTACTGAAAAATCATGTCAGAACATCAATCCATTAACTGTAGAGGATCTCAAGAAGATCCTTCACCAATCAACTTTACAGGCACAATTATGCACAAATCATGTATTGGTGAGTGTAGATGAGTTGAAAAAGGCAATAGCAAAATCGATTAGGGACAAGGTGAAACCACAAGAACCACCTTCCACCATCTGTATAGTTACTAGTAGTCAACTCCTAATGCTTCCACCACCATCACAGATTGCAACAGTTGATACCACAGTGCAAAAGCCAAGTGTAGAAGCAGAGAAAGACATAGAGCAAACAAGACAGATTACTACATCTGATCCTACAGTACAAACAATAGGTACACCCCTACTAATTGTTGTCATTGATCAAGGGAAATCTGAAGAAGATAAGGAGGACACATCAAAAGAAGAGAAGTAGGCCGCAATACAAACACTGGTAGAGTTACCAAAAATAAGCACTCCTACAAATACTCTTCAGAAGCTAAGCACTGATGTAATACCTTTGCAAATTTCTACACCAAGCTTGAGCTCAACCAAAGTGACCAGGGTACTTCACTATGGAGACCCTGAGTTAGATGAAGACATTGTCATACCTACCTATGACTCCAAGACAATCAACATTGAGCAGATCACAAAGATATAGGATGCACTGAATAGGAGAAAGAGGCAAGAAATACTCAGGAAGGAGTATAAACATAAGCAAGCATTGCATGAGATTAAGGACATCTTTATGGATGCCTTTAGCTTGCAGTCACCTGATGAGTCAAAGTCTACAATGGAACAATTGTCAAATATTGTTGACTAGGTGACAAGTGAAGACCAGCAGACAAATGTAAAACTCATGGAATGGTTTGAAAGGAAGTTTCAAGGAAAAGTAAATGAGAAAATATCCAATGGTATAGCACTTCAACAAGTTGAATTGGCCAAGAATATTGAAAAAGTCAAAACTGTACTTGAGAATATCTTCTCATTGTACAACAAGCTGTGTGATTTTTCCAATTTCATACAAGAGATAGGCCAAAGGATCATGAGCATGGAGAGAAATCTAAAGATTTCTAGCATGCAACTACCAAAAGACCTAGCTTAGAGTGAGAAGCATTTTGCCCAATCACTTCACACCCAAAAGGAGTTAGCTGCGCTTATAAGTGAAGAGGCCAATATAAAGGCCAAATTAATGTAGATTCAATCTTCCAGAACCCCACATTTGGAAGTACTCCATAAAGAGCAAGTCTATTCTGAAACTATTTTAAAGAAAGATCCTAATCTTTCTACATTAGATGGACTTGTACATTTTGCTGTAGAGACTGCCATCCAGCATAAGTCATTAGAAATTGCTTTGGAGAATTGGGATGTAGCTCTAAAAATGATTATGGAGGTAAATAGTACATTTTTTGCAAAATATGGTATTATTCTTTAGCACCCTTTGACATAAGTGTCAAAAAGGGGGAGAAATAAAATAAAGGGGGAGAGATATAATAAGGGAGATATAACAAAGGGGGAGAATACTAATTATTTTGTAGAATAAAAGGGAAAGATTGTAGATAACCAAAAAAGGTGAGATACAATATTTTGGGAATTATATGGAAGGAAACACAGGTACAAAATACATAAATAGGGCAAAGGCAAAGAGTATCAGATACACCAGCACAAGAATTTTGGTTACAAGAATGAAATGACATAATCAGCTTAGGGGGAGTTATAAGAACTTTAAGGTATATTGTTCCTTACAAAATTTTGGACAAGTTTTTTTGAAATTTTGTATATATGCTGAACAGATTGGATAATGTACTCAAAAGGTCAGATAAATAATGCTTAGTTAAGTGTTTTTGATGCTCATGTCAAAGGGGAGATTGTTGGTCTCAAATTGGTTTTGACAACTAAGTTTCAACACACTTAACCACTTTTCATATAGAAGCTGAGTATACTATATATGCTGAGCTACAATATGTGTCGAGCTAGAGTTCCAATAGGTGCCAAGTGATCTTCATGTGTCGAGTGATCTTCAGGTGTCGAGTGAAGATCAAGTGCCAAGTGAACCATATAAGCCGAGTGATATATAGGTGCCGAGTCACAGTTGATGCTAAGCAAGTCAGAGTGCTATAGGTGCCAAGCAAAGTAGAATCATACATGTGTTAGAATCTGATAAGATTAATAACCCAAAAACTAGTGCAAAGAATAAATATCTAAACTATGAATGCAAATGATACAAAATCAAAATAGCATCATAGAGTTAGTCTCCAAGAGAGTAATGCAAATGCTGAAAGCAAAATAGCATTAAGAGGATGCAAAAACAAGAGATACAAATACAAGCCAGGCAACATCCTTATATAGGCTAGGAAGAGGGAGGAGGTGGCAACACCAACCAATGAGGAACAACCATCTATCCAACTAAAGATAGCAAAGTATCTTCCTAATATAGCTAATGGATGCTCACAGGTAGGAAGGTGACACCGCACAACCATTCACCTAATAAGACATGCTTTATTAACCTAAGCGAGATTATTAAAAGTGTAGGAAAAACCTAGCAAAATAGGAAAAATAAAAAAACTACACTAACACCCCCCCATAAGCGAAGCTTAGGTGGATGCTAACCTAGCAAAGCTATGAAAGCAAGAAAATGGGTCCTGGCAACAAGGCCTGATCAGGTACCCAATACAAGAAAAAGAGAGGAACAAAAAAGAGCATGAAGCATCTCCGAAGCATGAAGCTGCAAACTCTGTCAAAATGCTGATCTGTAGAACCTCCATGGAAATAGAAGGCATGAACCATCAACGAAAGAAGCATAGAACAATAAGTGAAACCCCCAATAATGCTGAACAGGGAGAGGGGCGACAGGAACACTGAAATGCAATGCCAAAAATATCTACAATAAGAAGAATCAAGAACACCAATAGTGCAATAGAAGTACAAGCACATGATAAAGGGCGGTGTCACCGACATACTGCATGGGCTAATGTCATGGAAGAAAAATTCACTTGACAAAGGTGGATGAGCACAAAATGGCAAAACATCATGACCCCCATGGCACTTTATAACTGAGTGCGAGTACAAACAAACACAAGGTGTACAAGATCCCAGATATGCAAAAGCAGGCACTTTATCTCAGTACGTTTACAAAAAAAGGAATGCAACAGAATAGAAGCATACAATGCTCAGAAGTTAGAAAGAAGAGTGAGCCAAAAGAACAGAAGAAGAGATTCCAGGACCTATAGAATCCAAGTAATCCGCCAGAGTGCGAAAGTGCAAAACTCAAAGGAGAAAGAACTTGGAGCAAAATCTAGATAAAATACCTCTGCAACTAAATAACTCATAGAACCAGCTTTCCAACGATATCTAGCGAGCCCAGAAAAGAGTCCGAATGAGCGAGATATGGCTCCCGGAAGACAAAATAAAACATCTGGCTTTAACTGCCAAAATAGGCAACTAGACTGTAGCAAAAATCAAAAAAACTTGTACCACCATCTCTGTCTCAGAACCAACTTTCCAACGCATTTTTCGGATAAAAAAAAATACGTCCGTATGCTCAAGTTACGGAAGAAAAATCGACAGGGCCTCCTCATGAAGAGCATATGCTAAAAGTGAAACTTGGGCATAATAATTAAGAAAAAAAATAGCACCACTGCGATCTAATCAAAAAATTATGCACTTTCAAAAAAAGAATCGCCTCGATACGAGGTCGTATGAGAAAGTTATGATCCTCCGAAGTTTCCAAAATGAGAACTGTGCACAGTCACGGCTGAGAATCTGCAATTTCTAAAGAATTAATGTATGAAAATTAAAAAAAAACTCCGCTAATAGATAGAGCACAAAAAAATAGCCAAGTTCATAATAAGAATCATCAAAATCGGAGTCCATATGAGCAAGAATGAGACATTTGAAAAATGCGTTCAAATCTGCGACTGTCAACGGAGAGGGGTATGTCTGTATCTTTGCATGCTCAATTCTGCAAAATATACAGCTTGCATACAAAATCTAAAAGATACCCAAATGGTTTTTCGGGGCTGCGAACAAAACCCAGAAAACGTTTTTCTTGTTAATGTACAGAAGATGTTGTTGTAGTGTAAATCAAATGCCTTTGACTATAAAAAACGGCTCCAAAAATTTAAAAACAACCCCAACAACCAGAATATGACATGCAAATGCTAGACCAGCTTCCTAAGTCCATCAATGTCATGCTGGAACCTGCAATACTGATTGAAAACTCCAAATATGCAAGTTGGTTGTCAGATTTGGGATTGAAACCCCAGAGAAAAATCATTTTTGTCAAAACTTTTCTGATTCTCAGGATCATCCAAAGATGCAAGAGAAGAGCATACTTCAATTTTCAAAAAACTACAATAAAGTTTATTTGCCCCCCCCCCCGAATCTCTCAAATAAGGAAACTAAAATCTACTCTTGCACATAGAAAAGCTCTGATACCATGTTAGAATCTGATAAGATTAATAACCCAAAAACTAGTGTAAAGAATAAATATCTAAACTATGAATGCAAATGATACAAAATCAAAATAGCATCATAGAGTTAGTCTCCAAGAGAGTAATGCAAATGCTGAAAGCAAAATAACATTAAGAGGATGCAAAAACAAGAGATACAAATACAAGCCAGGTAGCATGCTTATATAGGCTAGGAAGAGGGAGGAGGTGGCAACACCAACCAATGAGGAGCAACCATCTATTGGACTAAAGATAGAAAAGTATCTTCCTAAGATAGCTAATGGATGCTCACATGTAGGAAGGTGACACCTCACAACCATTCACCTAATAAGACATGCTTTATTAACCTAAGCGAGATTATTAAAAGTGTAGGAAAAACCTAGCAAAATAGAAAAAATAAAAAAACTACACTAACAACATGTGCTGAGCACCAGTAATGCAGTATGTGTCGAGTAACACAAAATCAACATATGAGTTTGTGCCTTCACAAACTCAGATGTAAACCATATTTTGAGCTAACATAGAAGGATCTCGAAGGATAATAAGGATAAGAACAAATCTTTTCTATTTCCTATGCAATCAACATGTAGCCAATAAGAAAAATGGAGAAGGCATGTAACCAATAAGAAAAGTGCAAGGAATGAGCTAGAATTAAAGATTCAATATGGATCATTGATCCATACCTAACCCTAAGTCTTCAAAATCTTTAAAAGGAGGATGAGAACCCATTGTATGTGTGGATGAGAGCAGTGTATGGGTAAACTATAGCAAAATTCAATGGGAAGTGTGAAAGATTTAGAGGAACATAGCATCAATTGCATATCTAATTGATTAGAACGAAGTAAGGGATATGAACAGATATCAGATCTTAGAAGATCAAGATTAGAATGAGCAGAACCAGTGCTTGAAATTAGCAATTTGAGATTGTAAAAAATCAGGTTTATGAAGCTAATACTCTCTAACAATTGTATTAGAAAAGGAAAATCCTATGTTGATAGGTTAGCTTAACAGCTAGGTTGTAGATCCTTTGAAGAGGTGATAAAATCCTTTAATAGTGTGACACTTCATGTAAAGTGTTTGTAAATCCTTTAACTAGGTCACTATTGACACATTGTAAAGCCTTTGATAGGGCAGACCATCAGAAGTGGTCAAACATTATTACTGTAGTGATTTTGTGGGTATCATCCCCACCCTAGTTTTACCTTCTCATTTTGGAGGCTTGCTGGATTACCAAATTTGGTGTTATGTGTTTTTGATGCATGTGTTTACATCATGTTTATTTAATATGTTTACATGCATGCAGTTTACTTTCAGTTAAAAGTTTTAATAGATAAAATGCATTACTTTTGATTCACCCCACCTCTTAGAAGTATTCTTCCCATTTCATTATTCCAACATATACATGTATTTCTACACACACACACACACACAAATGTATGTATGTCTATATATGTGTGTGTGTGTGTGTGTGTGTGTGTATACACACACACATATAGATATATATACATATATATGTATATATATACATATATATATATATACACACATATATACACACATATATACATATATATGTATGTATATATATATATGTACAGATATATATATACATATACATAATATATATGTATATATATAATATATGTATATATATATACATATACATAATATATATGTATATATATATAATATATATGTACACACACACATATATGTACATATACATACATATATATACATATACATACATACATACATATATATATACATATACATATACATACATATATATATATATATAAATACATATATATATATATACATATATATATATATATATATATATATATATATATATACCTACAGACATATATATATATATATGTTTATACATGTGTATATATATATGTTTATACATGTATATATATATATATATATATATATATATGTTTATAGATGTGTATATATATGTTTATACATGTATATATATATGTTTATACATGTATATATACATGTATACATATATGTATATATACATGTATACATATATGTATATATATACATATGTATATATAGATATATATGTATATATGGGTCGAAGTGAATGAATTAGCATCATAAAATAGAATAAAAATTCATCTATCGATTACCTATTTATTATTGGGAGGCATCACTAGATACACAACATTAGATACGACATTTTGCAAAGTGAAAGGGAATAGGTAATGATTGTCATGTTGCCCGTTTATGAAAAGTGTAATTAAAGTCTCAACAATTGACAAACACATCAATTCAACATCACACAAAGACAGCATAAAAAAACATAGACTCCCCAAGCATTATTAACACACACAACATCAAACAAATAGTTTCATTATTCAATGACCCTACAACGAGAACACATAGGCTTGAGTAAGGAGTCAATCAACGACAAATATCATAGTGTATGGGGGCACCAAACAATAGAAAGCATATGACTAGAGTCTCTAAAGTAACACAAGCACAAGAAAGGAGAGACAATAGGAACCAAGTGAATCGTAAAAGACTATTGATCAAGATTTTAACAAGAAGTTAGTTACATATTCATAGAAGATTAAGGTATGAGATACATAAGAATTGAGAACTGAAACATTTCGTAAAGAATTAGATACACAAAAGAATTGATAACTTTCTTAAAGGTCCAATAGATCCTAGACAAAGAAAAATCATTAGGAATGTTAAGTCTCTCCAAAGAGAGGATGGCGTATTTAGAGGGCATTCACAATTTGAATGGTAAACTCGAAATTGAATATAGGGAAGAGATTTGTAGAAGAATATTTTAGGGACAAGATGTATTGTAGTGGTTAATCATATGCATATGTTAGAGCAGAGACTTGGTTAGAGGTGGCATCTCTACCAAGTAATGATCAGAGATCTTAGAGGCCTTAGGGAAACATTTCTCATGTGATGATTTCCTAATCAAGAATTAATTCTCAATAGAGGGTTAGGTGATTTGAGAGAAGTTCTTCCCTAAGGATTATGAAGTGCTAGTTAAAGTTAGAATTTGGGTGTTCTGGTTAATTATCTTATCTTTTTCTAACCTATTTTAAGATTGGATATATAGTTTTTATGCAATACTAACGATTAGTTATAGGTTCCATGACTTATCCTTCAAAGCCATTACCAGGGGCATTACATAAGTGTTGATAAGTGTATGTTATTCAATGAAAACTTAAACGAGTTAGACTTTGATAGTATAATGTTGGTTTGGTTTCTTTACATGATCTTAAGAAAGGTGTATATGAAACATAGTTTGAACAATGAATGAAGGAATGTAGTTTTAATTGAACTACTATAGTTGTCATCGAGCACTTGAGGAAGAAGTGTTGAAGTCTAGCCTTAACTGAGTCAATGTTCACTAAGCATAAAAATGAAGAACAAGTTTGTAAGAGATAAATATGAGGTTGACATTTGGTGATGTTCACTGAGCATAAAAATGAAGAACAAGTTTGTAAGAGATAAATATGAGGTTGACATTTGGTGAAAATTAAGAATGTTCAAGAAGTCTAAAAGATAAGGATCAAGTTTGTTATGAGATCAATGGTTGGAATAAATCAATGAAGATCTAATGGAGAGGATTTAACAATTTGAAATAGAGCACAAAGTTCAAGAAGGAAGTCTATTTTTTTAGTGTCTAAATTCATTGAACCTAAGATCTATGATTGTAATTAAGCATAAAAAAACTAGAAGATTCTAGAAAGGAAAAAGCTAGATATTTAAAGGGATGAATAAGGTTTGTTTTTGTTGATGTTGTTGATCAATGGTGATTATATTTGATGCAAATTGAAGCAGAAGAAGAAGATAGAAAATATATTGAGTAGTACAATATTGTGAAGATCAAGCAAAGGAAGTGCTAAGTGGAAATCTGAGTGTGTGAATTAGCCAAAAGGAGATTAGAAGGAAGAGATAGAGCTAAGCAGATATCTGAATAAGCAAGGTAGTGCTAAAATCTAACAGATCATTTGGCTATTACTTTCTTACCATTATAGAAAAAAAATCTTAAACTAAGTGGACCTAACAAGTTGTTAAAATCCTGTATGGTAGCATTCAATAGTAATGTTTGTGTAAGTCCTTTAGAGAAGAACACTTTTTAGAAATGTCAAGGAGTGATTAGGTATAGATGATCTTTAGTGAAAACCATCTAACAAGGTCACACTAAAAATGTGCATGTAACCTTTAACAAAGTTGGATCCTAATAGAGCTCACTTTAGAAGACTGCAAATATTTGGGTTGTTGGTTCCCATGTGGTTTTTCCCTTTACAGGCTTTCCAAGTTAAACAATTGTGTCAAATATGTGATTGGTTATTGTGTTGAAAAGTTTATTTCATGTTAATTATTTAATGCTATAACTTGGTATAAGCTAGATGAATACTCTGATACTTAGTATATTAAGAAATGGCAAGATACTAGTTTGATGTGAAGTTGTTATAACTTTTAATTATGATGTTTGACATGGTTATGAAGTTAATTATTTGAAATTTTATGAAGTTGAAATTGGTACATATTTGTTTTAAGGCCTATAGGATAACTAGTTCTAATTGATATTTCCCCCCATTTATCTAATAATTGGTATCAGAGTTGAGTGCTTAAAGGAAGAATTTTGAAGGAACTTATGCTAAAGATCCAAAGATGTATAAGAGAAAGGTACCAAAGTTGAACAAGTATAATTTCTCCTCATGGAAAAGCAGGATGAGGTCTTATCTATCTGGGATTGGAGACAATGCTCTATTATATCTAGACAACCAATAAACCCCTCTCATTGGACCTATGGGAGTTGATGAGATGAACCAGAAGAAGGAACATAATAGTCTCATAATTGAGATTTCTTCTACATTAAATGGTGTTGAGTTTAATGATGTCAAAAACTATGCTATTGCTAAAGAAGTGTGGGACGAGTTAACACTTGTGCATGGAGGAGATGAGAATGTGTTGTGATCCAAAGAAGAAAGCTTAAGAGGCAAATATGATGAGATGTAGATGAAAGATGGAGAAAATATTATGTAGTATGTCAACCGAATCAAGGAAGTTGTTAGTGCTATCAAAGTTGCTAGAGGTGTCATCAATAATGAAGAAGTTGTAAGTAAAGTTCTCAAATTTTACCTATTTATGCTAAAAGAGTACCTACATTTTATGAATTTAGAGCTATGCTTGGTAAAGATATAACTCTTGATGGTTTAGTTGTTTGTTTGACTACATTTGAGTTAAGTAATTATGATAACAATGTGTCTAAGATTGAGAATGCATTCAAGTCATCACTAACCATTGCAAGTTCAAAGAAAGAGAAGATCAGTAAGGATAAAAGTGATTCAGAATCAAAGGAACAATTAGATGAGATTGAAGCATTGTTTGCAAGGTTTATTGAGAGGTAAAGGGAAATTAAAATGTAAACTACCCTTGATATGTTTTAAATGTAATGAATTTGGTCATTTTGCTGCTAGATGACCTAACAAGAACAAGAGTGAGTAATGAGACAAAAAGGAGCACAAATACAAAAAGAAAAATGACTACAAGGAAAAAGGGAATAAGACATGGTGCATTATTGAGGAAAAGCATACTAAATTAGACACAAAAGATGAAAAAGGAGTAGAAGTGGTGTTTGTTGTTTTTAAACAAGACCCTAATGAGGAAAGGCATGAGGAACGAAAATCCTTATTTCCCATGTTAGTAAAAGTGAGACATGGATTATTGATAGGGGATGTTCACATCACATGATTGGAGGTATAAGTAAGTTTGATAAACTTGAGGATTATGATGGTGGAATTGTTAAACTTGGAAATGATGTTCCATGTCTTGTGAAAGGTAGAGGTACATTGATGTTAAATGATAAAATCAAATGCGATGATCCATATTTTGGGTTCAAGGACTAAAGTATAATCTATTGAGTGTTGCTTTGTTGAATAATACATGTCACAAGATAGAATTTCAAAAAATATAAGTAAATATCTATGATGACAATGGAAATTGGATTGGAACTAGAGAATAAGAAAGGGTAATCTATTTTACCTTCATCCTACTATTAGTACATATCTATTTGCAAAAGTTGAAGATATGTGGTTGTGGCATAAGAGACTACGTCATGTCAATTTTGAGAATATGGTCAAAGTAAGTAGAAAGAAGAAAGTGAGAGGCTTATCGAATCTATATAAACCTTAGAATGCTATGTGCAAACAATGTCAACTAAGAAACTAATTCTAGTTTTTGAAGCAAACAACATTCAACTAGTGATATTATAGAGCTAGTTCATACTGATTTATGTGGACCAATGAGAGTTAAGAGCTATTATGGAGATAGATATTTCATACTATTTGTTAATAATTACTCAAGGATGGTGGCGGTAATTTTTTTGTAGTTGAAATTTGATGCTTTCCAAATGTTCAAATGGTATAAAGTTAGAGTTGAAAAAGAAATAGGTAAATAATTGAAAAACCTAAGATTTGATAAAGTTGGTGTGTTTATTTATGATGAATTTACTAATTTTTGTATTGAGAGTAGAATTAAGAAACAATTATCTATACCAATGACTCCACAATAGAATGGAATTTCTAAAAGGAGAAACAAATCAATAATTGATTGTGTTAGATCACTGATGATTGAAAAAGGTATTGCACAAATGTTCTAGGGAAAAGCCATAAAAATTGTATTATATACTCTCAATTGAGTTTAGTTGAATAAAGGAACAAGCAAGACACCATATGATCTTTCGTATTGTCATACACTAAATTTAAGTTAATTTACAATATTTGAGAGCAGGTGTTGTATCCATAAAGATGCAAGAAATTGGAAATCCAATTCTATAGGTGGTGAAGGTATATTCCTAGGTTACTCTACTAGGAACAAGGTTTACAAGTTATTTAATAATGTTACTAAAACTATGATTGAGAATGAAAATGTAAGAATTCATGAGTTTTCATATAAGAATGATGAAGAAAGCAAGAAGGAATATGAGGATTACAATTAGTTTGTTTATGTATACGAAGACACATTCGATACTACACCTGAGCAACATTAGAGAGCTACTCAACATCAACCTGCATTACTTGATTCATAGATATAACAACCCAAGCATAATATTAAGCCCCAACTGAGTAATGATAATGTTGGAGATCAAAGATCAGTCACTTTCCTAGCAAGGTATGTGAGAAAGAACCATTTACTCGAATAAATCATTAAAGATAAAAGTGTTTTAGTCATGATCATAAGTAAGTTGAAGGATAATACTTGTTTGATTGTTGATAATGAGCCAAGGACTATAAAATTTGTGCTTGATAATGAAGATTGGGTTAATGCTATGAATACAAAAATAGATCATATTGAGAAGAATAATACATGAACACTAGTATTGAGACCTAAAAACAAGAATGTAATTGGAACAAAGTAGGCTTTCATAAATACATTTAATGAGAATGGAGAAATTGTAAGGAACAAGGCCAGATTAGTTTGTAAAGGTTATGCCCAAGAAGAAGGTATTGATTATGGTGAGACCTTTTCACCCATAGCTAGAGTAGAAGGAGTTAGAACTTTGTTTACATATGCAACTTACAAGAAATTCAAGCTATATCTATATGTTAAGTCTACATTCTTGAATGGAATAATGGAAGAAGAGATATATATTGAACAACTAGAAGGGTTTGTAGAGCCAAATCAGAAGCATCTAATATGCAAGTTGAACAAAGAATTGTATAGACTGAAGAAAACATCAAGAGCATGGTATGAAAGGTTCCATTCATATTTGATAAAGATCTTATTTGTTAGAACAACTGAGAATAGTAACCTAGACTTGAAGAGTGAAGCTGAAAACAAGGTACTCATTGCTAAAATATTTGTGGATGACATCATTTTTGGTGGGAATAATTTGTTGTGTAAATCATTTGCTAATTAGATGAATAAAGAGTTTGAGATATATATGTTTGGTGAGATCAAGTGTTTCATTAGTTTGCAAGTTTGTCAAATAGAAGGAGGTATATGTGACACAGTCTACATACATTAAGGAGATCTTGAAGACATTTGGTATGGATGAGTCACAACCAAACAATACACCCATGGTGACTGAATGTAAATTATCTAAGGAGGATACTACTGCTAAAGTGAATAAGTTACAATATAGATCAATGGTTGGGAATTTATAATATGTTGTACATAGTAGACCTAATATTGCACATGTAGTTGGTATAGTTTCAGGGGTTTCCTTTAATCTAAAGGAAACACACATGAATGTAATTAAAAGGATATTCAAATAGCTGAAAGGAATAGAAGAATATGGACTGTAGTACAAAAAATAAGTTGATTTTGAACTTAGAGTTTACACTAATGTTGATTGGAATGGAAATGTTGATGAAAAGAAAAATACAAGTGGTGAAGCTTTATCTTTAGGAGAAATATTGATTACACGGTTGAACAAGAAACAAAGCTACATATCACAATCCACAACCAAAGTTGAGTATATTTCTACTACAATTAGTTGTTTGAATATTGTTTGGATCAGGAAATTGTTGGAAAGAATGCAAGAAGAAGTTATTGATCTTGTCACTATCTATTGTGATAATACAAGAGCAATAAACATATCCAATAATCTTGTGATGCATGCAAAAACCAAGCATATATCTATCAACTATCATTATTTGAGGGAGAAAGTACAAGTGAAGCAATCAAGACTAGAATATGTAAAGTCTAAGGAGAAAATTCTAGACATATTCATAAATCCATTTCCTAAGGATACTTTTGATTATCTAAGAGGTAAGCTAGGGGTCCTTCCCCTATCCAAGATACACTAAGAAAGGATACATGTTGATCAATTCATGGATGAATGAATTTATCTTTCTAGAGTTGATGCAAGAGTTCACTCTTTAGGGATTGTTTTATGAAGTTATGAAAGTGACTACAATGAAACTAATGTAACAAGTAAATGCAAGGTACAAGATATAAATCCAAGGTTTTATAAGTTTCACATTGGAACCTATAGTTACCTTTGGCATTATTATCAAAGGGGGAGAGAACCAATAGGGGAGAAGATGTAATGAGTCAATCAACGGGAGTGATATATTAAGGGAGAGAATATGTAAGAATAAAGAGAGATGATATCTTAAGGGGGAGAATTTGTTAAAGTGGACTCCAAGCTGGAAATGTTGAACCTGTTGTAGAGAACCTAAATCAATTTAGAGAGTTGAAGGGTTGTGTTGTTGGACCAATGCATACATTTGATTATCTTATGAGGTAATGTTTTCTAATGTAATTTTTATGTATTATCATCAATGAAAAAGGGGATATTATTAGCCCCAATTGATAATGTTGATTAATGTATGTATAATAGTTATATGAGTTGTTATGTTGTAATTAATGTCAAACCCTAGTTGGTTATACATTATGCTAATTCACTAGAGTGCCACATCATTTAATTAATGAAGAAAGTATGACATAATCATTGATAAGTTTATGGTATTTAATGGGTACTTGAATAAGTTAGACTTTGATAGTATAATGTTGGTTTGATTGCTTTACATGATCTTAAGCAAGATATATATGCAAGACAGTTGGATCGATGAATGAAAGAATACAATATTAACTAAGCTACTACAATTGTCACTAAGTGCTTGAGGATAAAATGTTGAAGTCTAGTGTTAATCCAGTAGTTTTAGTGTTAATCAAGTCAAGTATTGATCGAGTGAGTTGTAATGTTCACCAAGTGTAAACATGCAGAACAAGTTTGCAAAAGATTAATTTGAGGTCAACATTTGATAAAAACTAAGAATTCTCAAGAAGTCTAAAAGATAAGGATGAAGTCAGTTATGAGAAACGACTAGAATAATTCAATGAAGATCTAATGGAGAAGATTTAACATTTTGAAATAGAGCATAACATTCAAAAAGGAAGTCTATTTTCTGAGTGTCTAAATTCATTGAATTTGAGATCTACGAATGTAATTAAGTGTAAAAATCAAGAATATTTTGGAAAGGAAAAAGTTAGCTATTTAAAGGGATGAATAAGATGTTTTTTTTTTGCTGATCAATGGTAATTGTCATTGATGTGAACTAAAGTGGAAGAAGAAGATAGAATATGAACCAAGTAGAATAGTAGTGTGAAGATTAAGCAAAGGAAGTGTTAAGTGGAAGTGTTAGTGTGTGAATCAGCCAAAAAGAGATCAGAAGGAAGAGATAGAGCTAATATGAGATTTGAACAAACAAGGTAGTGTTAAAACCTAACAGATCACGTGACTATTATTATCTCACCATTGTAGTAGGGTAAAAGCACATATTTGTGTCACCTTTAAGGACCTTTAAACCTATTTTGGTCAAATCTCATTTCTTTATCAAAACTCAACTTTTTTCAAAAACTAAAAATAGATCTTAGATTCAATATCATCATCATATAAATTTCATACTATTTTGATTAGTTATAATATGTTATAATTTCAAAATATTATAAGTAGATATTTTAAGATTCGAGAAGATGCTAACTCAAAAAAGGAAAAAAATAGTAAATCATATCAAAATAAAATATAATTTATATTTAGCACCAGAGGAGAGAGCTCTCTTCAAGAGAGAGCCCTCGTCATGAGAGAGCCCTCTTCAAGAATATGTATTTTTTTTTCAAAAAGGTCTATATTTGATGGAGAAGTTTTGATGGGAGAAATTTTTTTTATTGATTTCGGATAAAGTTGACCTCAAGTACTTACAAAAAAGAAAATATAGATCAAAAACCAATATTTCTTTTTTCTCCACTAGTTATACATGTCATGTATATCATGTTTTGAAATCAACACAAACAAATATAATTTGCATATAATTATTTGATGGGAACTACAGCTATATTTTTTTAGTTTATAAAGGGGCTTCAAAATTTGAAAAAAATGAATAAATTATTTCTCAAACAAATTAAAAATTTATAGGCATAGAATTCATCCAATTTTATACATTTTATTAGTTTGCATCATCTTCAAATTCTAAACACAAATACCACTTTTATGTCATTTAAGTCGAACAATTGCATTCAATCATCCTTTTTCTTTATTTTTAAAGGGTGATAGTGGTTTGTGCTTTTACCTAGCATAAAAATCTCTTAACTGAATGGACCTAACAAGTCTTTACAATCCTATATCATAAAATTTAATAGTAATGTTTGTAAGTCCTTTAGAGAAGACCACTCTTTAGAAATAATCAAGGAGTGATTAGGTCTAGATGATATTTGGTGAAAACCCTCTAACAAGGTCACACTAAAAATATGCATATAACCTTTAATAAAGTTGGCTCTTAATAGAGCTTACTTTAGAAGAGTGAAAAAAATTAGGTTTTTAGTTCGTAGGTGTTTTTTTCCCTTTACAAGGTTTCTACGTTAAATACTTGTGTCAAATGTGTGATTGCTTATTGTGATGCAAAGTTCATTTCAGGTTAATTGGTTAACGTTGGAACTTGGTATAAGTTAGATGATTACTCTGATACCCAGTATATTAAGAAGCAATAAGATATCAGTTTGATGTGAAGTTATAAGTTTTAATTATGATGTTTGATGTGGTTATTGGGTTATTGATTTGAAATTTTATAAAATTGAAGTTGGTACAAAATTGTTTTTTAAGGCATGTAGGATAACTGGTTATAACTGATTCACCCCTCCTTATCCAACACCAAGTTTATCCTCCAGTTGGGTGTGTTTTCCTGAAACTTTGGCCACCAATCCCCCATTTTAGAGTTAAAAATATTTTCTATTTTGATCTTGAGAAAACCATGAATTTTCTTCTTGCTTGTTGGCTCAAAGAACCCATTTTGTTTCTTCTTTGTGGTAACTATGAAGTTGGTGTCCATTGTTTGCACCAACAACTTCATTAACACTAAATCTAAAAACTAAAATTTATTTTTTGCAACTCAAAATCATCACCCTATTAAGAGAACTACTACACACTCACATGCTTGGAGTTAACATCAAAAGGACATTTCCCTATCAAATTACATTCACTAATCTTGTCAAATTTGGATAGTTGTAATTTGTAACTTCTATAGTCCTATTTCCCAAAGTACATCATTAAATAAAAGGTTTAAATTTCTAACAATCATTTATTACATGTGTGCTACCATTTAAAATATGCAACACATTTTGTCACTCTTTGGACTTTGAGCAACTAATGTCATTTCATAATTACTTCCTTCAACATTTCAAAAATCTCCAACGTATGTCGTCATCATAAAAATTCAACAAGAAAGAACAAAAAAAGGTTATTGCTAGTGTCATTTTATCTATGTCACATCACATTTTAAAATCCTCCGATCTCAATTCCATATTCTCATTAAAGGAAAACACCCACTTTGATAATAAGTTTACCTCACCATTTCCCCTACTCAGAATGTGGTTAACTTAAAATCATCAAACAAAGCTAAAAAATCCAAAATAACATCTATATATGGATATAGATGTTAGGATTTTTATCTTCATTTAGCTAGTGCCTAAAAAAGATCATCGAATTAGCTTTAAGGTGAATGCATCTAAAACCAATTTATTGATCAATCTTTACTACAACCATAACATTCATTTCTTTAACTTTAAAATTGTTTGTCCCACTTGTTAATTTTTTAGCTCCAATTGCCAAAGTTTTTCTCTACAATCCCTAACTATAATCCTTACCCTTAATGGATTTGGATTAGCTTTAGCTACCCCATTGAAGTTGATAAAATTAAATCAATACTCATTTGGATTTTTCCACATTACCTCCAACCTTTTAACTTGATATGGAATACCCTTCTTAATCTACCTTGCACACTTGATTATTCTAACCAGTTAAATTGAATCATTTAATCCCCTAGGTGTAAGGGACACCCATGGGGAAATGATTTGTTGCAGTCTCAACCCCTCCTTTATCATATGATTGATTCAACTTTTTATCCTCCTTATAAACTCCAATTTGCTCAAAGTTATCCTATGATTTCTTTCCTTCCATAGCTCCCAAACCAATATTGAAGGACTAACAATCCAAACATGAGACCAAACTAATTTCTTATGTATATATGGCTAACTTCCAAACATTTCCTTATTGATTTTGTAGAGGACTCCTCTATTGTAGTTTATATATTATAATTTCCCAATACTACTATACCACCTTAAAAATCGATAAAATATAGTCAACATTCTCCTTTGCCTATTTATTTAGAGCACATCTAGATGACCCTAGAAAGCTTTTCCCCCCCCTGATTTCTATTATCAAAATTATGCCTCTTATTGCTAACCACACAAAGGAACCTACTTTTGGCAGACATTATTGTCTCCAAATTAGTTTGGTAGGCCCTGTTGGTACACACAATTTTTGATTGACTTCCTACGAGCTTGCCTACTCGATGCTAGGAAGCTCAACACATTTTTAGCTAAGAAAGAAGATTGAATCTCAACTTTGTTCAATCTTCACACTTTAAGCTTTGCAAGACCTAGGTGGTTGTACCTTAACTGGAAATGGTGGATGGTTATGAATGTAGGCTTAATGATACTCTTGAGTTGACAAGTGTGTTCTCAAGGAGAAATCAAAATTATAAAGTTGAATGCCTTAATTCTTTTAAATATGAAATATGGATGAGAATGGATGAATGTTATGCAAATGATTAAGGTAAAGAACCACACCAACATACAATTGTATATCAACTCAAATGAATCAACTGACTAGTCCCTTAATCTAATTTGGACAAATGGAGTCAACCTTGTACGCACTTATTATCAGACTCTTATAGAGACCACTGGCCACACCATCAATTACTAGACAAAGAACTTTGCTAAACATAAAACCCTAGTCTAATGAATTTAACCCCAACTAAAGCAGACCAATTAGATAGGTACACTATGAAAATATTTGATAATCAAGAGTATTCATGAGGTTTGATCTATCTAACAATATTTTTGGATCCAAGAGGACAATATAACATACAAGTATTGAAAATCCATCTAACCAAATTAAGATAGAAAAATCATCTTTTATTGATTCAAAAAAGGAAATATAATTGAGTCATGTTCAAGTTGCATTACCTAATCAAACTACTATAAGCATCCACTGAATGTTTGATAACTTACAATATTTAGCTATGTGACTCTATCTTTTGTGAATGATCATGGTATCCTTTATAGAAATCCAAAGGATGCATACAAGTTTCAAATCATTGCACTGCTTCCTAACCTATAACTAAAATGCAACTGAACACTAAATAATTATTATGCAAGAGCTTCCAATAAAATAATTATTTTGGAACATCATCTTTGCTGAAGAGTCACATCCCTTGGATTTTATGGAATAATTGAGTCTTCAAAAATTAGATATTGAAGTCTTCCTTAATTCCCTTGTGCTCTATTTAATAGATGCTTTAATGATCTTTTATGATGAATCTTCTTAAGTGAATCATGATATTTTTACCTTGCACACACAATGCTTCATCAAAATATTGTACTTGAAATAAATAATATTTAAATATCATTAAGAAGATATTATTGTGATTGAAAAGAAAATCTCAAACCCTAATAATTTTCCTTTCATTAGTTAAGAAATACTTTTAATCATATAATCATAAGAACATTATACTATAATTTAAGAGAAAGTAAAAATACATATGCACTTATAAAAACATGTTCATTTAATAATTTTCTTGAAGTGCAAATGATATCTAAATACCATGAGAAAATACTTAAGGTTTATAATGTTCTTATTATTATCAAATGTTCATAAAAGATAATCTCACTCATGACTTACCTCTTACTCACCTTTTCATATCCAAAATTATTCATGTGAGATGATGCACTTTCACATTTTTGGGGATCTTTTGATGTATGCCTCCCAATTAGGGTTTGCCTCAAAAGAAGATGTTAGAAATCATATTTAAATAATATATTTCAAAAAGTGAGATTTTAGGGATAATAAAAAAGATTAAAATTTTAATTATTAATAATGAGATAATAATCTTAAATATTTTCCCTATTGTAAATTATTCTATAAAATCTATAAGGAAAACATAAATAATCTCATTACTTAGATAAAATATTTCATACCATTTTCAACTATATGTTATCCCATTTTAAATTGAAATATTAAAATAAATATAGATAAATGAATAAATATATTACCTTTTGAACTTACCCTTATTACCTTTTCACATGATTAGAAGGGCAAAAAATATGGCCTCATATTCATCTTCAATTGGCTTTCTTGTAGTTGCAAGTTTAGGGTTTAAGCTCAGAGTTTCTCAAAAATAATATTATATTATTTTCATACATGAATAAATATTTATTTGTAACTAAAATATTCTTACCAAATATTTTTAATTTAGAAGATAATTTAAATTTGTTTTAACTTTGAAGATGAAATGATAGCCATAATATTCAAAATCAAAACAACTCTTACTTTCCAATAACATACCTCTTCATAATCACAAGAGGATCCAAATATTTTTCCTTTGATTCTAAAAATTTAGAGTCTGTTAAAATAAGCCAGGATTATTTTAACATCTTTTTGAGTGAGAGCCACTCCTCGTCCACAATAGTTCATTACAAGAGAGACTACGATATCTCTAGTAGTTCTAGAGACTAAATATAGGAATACAAAAATAATTTTAATATATAAAAACTATAGTGGAATATTTGAAATGTAAAGAACTTAGAGTTTCAAAATGTGTACCTGAGATGTCCTTATATTGGAAAATAAATACACACCTAGAGCGTCCAACCTTTGATTTACCTAACATAAAAGTTCACCTTTTAATCATGATTTGGAACTTTGAGTTCACAAACATTTAGAGTGTCATCAGGTCCATTCCCCACCTCTTCATGCATGTCTAATATCTAATATCCTACTTGCACAAATTAGTTTCCACTCTTTGCAACACATCTAAACAATCTTATCTTCCTTATTAGTGCATAAAATGGGTCTATTCCTAAAAAATGATTTCATATTATTTACTTTATGAATCATTTTCTAAAATATTATTTGATTTATGTGAAAAAAAATTATTCATTTGTGTTAATAGAAAAAAGAATATTAATTTCTTGCATATTTCAAATATTTATATTTATTATGTGAGTAAATTAGATTCAAATGGGCTCCACAACTTTTGGGTGTTTTCCAATGGGCATATCTCACAAATAGTCGTGAGAACCAGATAAAATCTTTCCATGGTTGAATATGCATAGGTTTAATGGTTGTTCTTTTGTTGAGATGCTTAATCAAGGAAAACAAAATCATGGGTCCTCTGTCACATTGCACAATACTTCATTTCTTCTCTACATTCACATTAGCATATTCCAATCTGACATCTATTCTACAAACCAAGTCAGATTATGTTTATGTGGGAGTTGACACTTTAGAAAGAAAAAATAACTAGTTTTTAATATTTATTGTGAAGATTCACCTCTCTTAGATCTTAAATGTTGGGATAGTGGTTGTAAATAGGTTAATTTAAGATCCTACACCTCATACATGTGTTCTCAATCATGCCTTAGGATAATTCAAATCCACATACTAATGTTGCTAAAATGGTTTAGTATTTAGAATTGGACTCTTTAAGATGCCAACCTCTCATTTGATCATCCAAAAAGGGGTACTCTATATCCAACTCTAAAAGGTACACACCAACAAGCAACTAGAGCTACCTTCAATCAAAAGTTGTCTATTGCACCAACTATTAACCCTTAAGGGCACTCTTCATTTCACATGAATTCTAATAGGGATCAGCTCAACATCCATAATATTTGGAGGTATAATTGATCAACCCTCCAACATTTCTTGTCACTTCATAATTTTTTGAGGTTATTTAGAAAGTCAAGGCACCAAAAGTTACATTTTTGAAGGTGCAACTACTTTCACAATGTCAATATCTTCATTAAATGATCATTATATGTAATTTTTGGCAATAAAATTTACTTACTTAAGTGTTACAACATTCTCTTTAATGAATGGGAAGGGTTATAAAAAATATTCTATTTTGATGAATCTAAGGGTATTTTCATTGGTTTATTTCAATACTTCTAAGATATAAGATTGGGGTTTTTCATTTGGCTCATATTGATAACTTTTTTATGAGATGTGAGAGCCTAGTTCTCCACAAGATCATTTAGATTATGACGTAGCATATTTTTGGTACACGAGCACCTAGGGGTAAAGGTGAAACCCTAATACATTTTTGTTTTGTAAATTATCTAACCAACCATTGAGGAAATAAGGACTAGGAATAAAGTCCCAAGGTGAGTGTAGGATGTTTGAATAGGCAGGCTTTAGAATGTGAGTCAAGTTTTGTTAATTAGGTCTTGATAGGCAAAAAATGCTTAGAATTGCTCAATAAGGAAAAATGTGGAAAAAAGGCCTAAAAGGGGGCAAGATGTGCTCAAAAGTGGCACTTAGGTGTTGTAGGTTCATTTTATAAGGTCTAATAATAGACTCATCAAGTTTGAAGGCTCAACTTGTAAAATCGTATAAGTTGTCAAAAAGTTGTTCATTGACAACTTTTACAATTTTTGTAACTTTTTGCATAGTTTTTAAGAATGAACTACATGGGTAATTATGGCTTAGAAAAAGGGCCGAGATTGAGGAGGGATCCTACTTAAACACCTTCCATCTCATTTCCAAGTGTTGGATGCTAAGTTGTATGAACAACACATTCTGAAGGAGAGTTTTGTGTGACAAAAAACATGATTTGAAGGATTGAATGAGATTTTTGGATCAATTAGCTTACTATTTTTTTATGAATTAGTGTATTTGGATCATGAATAGGATATTTTGATATTTTTTTGGTTTAGATCATTCATTTCAAAAGGTTTAGAAAATGAGTTAGATTTGTGTTCTTGTTGTCCAGTTTTGAGTTACTAGCACTAAAATGGCTATGGCTTGAACTTCCTTGGTCAAAACACCATGGATCTTGGAAATCAAGAAATAAACCTTTTAAATAATTTATATAGTTATTTTGGGTCTATTTAAGTCAATAATTTAATTTTTCAAGCGAGCCCTAGGCAAGCAGTGAAGGCTTGGCAAGGTGCAATGAAAGCTTAAATTGAAGTTTTGGTGATAATAGTGGATTGGCACATGCCAATATTGTTTAGGAAATTAAGGAGTATGATTTTAAGGGTTCATAACATAGAGGAGGAGGTTGGAAGTGGAGTTTGAAACCATTGGTGAAAGATTCATTCGCATTGCCTTTAAAACCCTTAAAATATGGGTTTTCTAGAACTGTACTGTACAATCACCTCATAGACCTAAGACATGGAAAATATTCAAGCCTAGGTCATTAAGAAGAAAATTATTAAAGAAAACAAGTGGCCTTTTTAATCTTTTTTTTTGAGTTATAGCTTGTTCCTTGTTTTTAGGAGGGCTAATAGGGGATCTTAGGGCTACAAGGGTAAACAGGGAAATTTGGAGTTGTGGGTGCGTGAAACTCAAAAGGATGATGTATCATGGTAGGAAATATGTTAATAACCTCATAAGGGTGGTTCAAACTTGATTTTGGACCTTTAGATGCATATGGTGAAGTTTTGGTGCTCTAGGTCAAATAGTGCATAGTTGGTGAACTGAAAGTAGAGGATGGAAACTTGAATTGTTGGGTGAGTTTCCTAGTGAAAGGGGATTGGGAAGGATTCATATAGGTTAGGGTTTTGGATAGTACCCTAAGAAGGATAGGAGTAGCCTTGGAAGAGTAGGAAATCTCTAAAGTGAAGAAGCTCCCCATCAATTTCACTTGCAAAGAACCCTTTGTACTTTCACAATTCTTTACTTGGTTGTATATAGGTAAAGAAATCAAATATATGGTTCATCATGAATCATTTATTTCCTTCAACCTTCAATGAGCCATGTGAAGCACAACAAAGCTAAGTTTCCTAGGCAATGAGAACTTTCCCAATTTTCCTTATTTGAAGAAGAGATGCAAGTAAATGAAATTTCAATGCAAAATATGGGTGTGTATGAAACACAAGTATCAAAGGATACTTATGCTAGTATTTTTATGGACATGGAGATCAATATTGTCTGTCCTAGGATAGTGTTGTGATGTGGAGCCTAATTAGACATAGAAGTTTATTTAGAGTGATTTCCCTCCAGATTATTTCTACGAGGGTTGGGGGTAGCACCCCCAAGAAGGGCTCAAGGGGTAGCACCTCTATGGGGTCTTGGGGCAGTGTCCTAGGTGCACTCCCTATCACAGTACAAGGTGGGGTCAAGGGTCAATGCCCTTGCAGGGGTTTTTAGGGGCAAAAATGCCCTTATATTGTAAAAGGCATCAACTACTATTTTTCTATTATTCTAGCACTAATTTTTTAAGTGAAAAAAATCTTGTATGAAAAGGCTTAGGTTTAAGGATTTCATAGTGAAATGGTGATATTGTAGCTTCTTGCAATGGTATTGAGCTGTAAAGGATTGCAGATTGTAATCACTAGATAATAATAATATTGGACTTGTTGTTGGTGAACAATCTAGGGACTAGCTAAACCATGTTAAATATTGATGTCTTGTGTTCTCTTTTATGCAATCTACTATTTCCTGGTATTGGTTATATTTATTTCTATCTAAGGTTAATCCTAACAAGTGGTATTAGAGCTAGATGGTCATTATTATTATTTTTAGCCAGACCATCATCATTTTTTTTGGCAATCCTCTGTAAGAGTGTCTCATGGTTGAGTGAGAGTCTCACAGTTGAGTTGGAGTGATTGAAGTTGAGGGTAAGCTAATGGTTGACAAGTTTAATAGGTAGAACTTTCAGTTATGGAAGATGCAAATGGAGGACTATCTCTATCAAAAGGATTTATGGAAGCCGTTGAAAGGAAAAACTAAAAACTAGGAAACTATGACAAATGAGGAATGAGAGATTTTAGATGGAAAGGCACTTGGAAATATTCAATTATGCTTGGCACCATTAGTGAAATTTAACATTACAAAAGTGAAGATGATGAAAGAGTTGATGGAAACCCTAACAAAATTGTGTGGAAAGCCCTCCATTTCAAATAAGGTATTTCACATGAAGCATTTGTTTAATATGAAAATGGTAGAAGGCGAATCTGTTGTAGATTATTTAAATGAGTTTAATATCGTTACTAGTTAGTTATCTTCTATGGGTATTAATTTTGATGAAGAAATTAGGGCTCTCTTGATTTTGTGTTCTTTGCCTAAAAGATGGAATGGCTTGGTAATGGTTATGAGTAATTCTATTTCTAGATCTAATACCCTAAAATATGATGTTGTGATTGGTGTTATTTTGAGTGAGGAAACTTGTAGGAAAACCTTAGGTGGATCCACATCAATAAGTGCTTTGAATTCACAAAGCAGAGGTAGAATGACTAAGAGAGGAAATAATTCTAAAAATCATGGGAAATCAAGAGGAAAGTCAAAGGGAAGAGGTCTCAATCCAAAGGACCAAGAGATTACTGGTACTGTGGTAAAATAGGGCATAAGAAGAAAGATTGCTAGACTCAAAAGAACAATGAAGGAGATAAACCAGAAGGGAACAAGGAGCGAATCTAGTAAGTAATAAATTTGAAGAGGATGGTTTGCTTCTATCTTTAGAAAGTGTTGATGATTCATGGGTCTTACATTCTGGTGCTTCATTTCATGCTACACCTCATAGAGGTTATTTCATTGATTATGTCCAAGGGGATTTTGGGCTTATTTATTTTGGGGGATAATGAACCCTGTTAGATTGTTGGAAAGAGAAAAGTTAAAATTAAGTTGTAGAATGGGAATCATTGGCTACTACATGAGGTAAGACATGTTCCAAGGCTGAGTAGGAATTTAGTTTCAGTAGGGCAACTCAATGATGAGGGTTGTGTAATTACTATTAATGATAAAAATTGGAAGATTTCAAAAGGTTTCCTTGTAGTAGCAAAATGTGTGAAAGTAGGCACCTTGTATCTTTGTACAAATCATATTGTTCCTTCTACTTTGATTATTTAAGAGAAAAATGAATGTTTAGGAATAGTTGTTGCAGTTGAGCAGGGAGAATAAATAACTGTTGTAGATTCTGATACAACGTTGTGGCACAACAGACTTGGGCACATGAGTGAGAAAGGTATGAAAGTACTTCATTCAAAGAAAGTTTTACTAGGTCTAAAATGTGTTAATATGGATTTGTGTGAAAGTTTTGTGTATGAAAAACAAAAGAGAGTGAGGTTTGTGAAGACTGGGAAGGAAAATAAAAGTGAGAAATTAGAGCTTGTGCATACAAATGTATGGGGACTAGCTCATGTATCTTCCCTTGGTGGCTCTCATTATTATGTTACATTTATCGATGATGCAACTAGAAAAGTATGGGTTTATTTCCTTAGACATAAATCTGATGTATTTCAAACTTTTAAGAAATGGAAATGCTAGGTTGAAAATGAGACTAGAAAGAAATTAAAATTTCTCAGATCTAATAATGGTGGTGAGTATTGCAGTCATGAATTTGAAGATTATTGCTTCACTAATGGTATTCGTAGATATAAAACTGTTCCAAGGACTCCACAAGAAAATGGAGTGGCTGAATGGATGAATAGGACTATAATGGAGTTTGTAAGAAGCACAAGGTTGCATGCTGGGTTGCCCTTAAACATGTGGGCAAAGGTTGTCAATATTGTTATATATTTGATTAATAGAGATCCCTCTACTCCTTTAGGTTGTGGTTGTTGGAAATAATCAAGACTAGCTAGGTTACTAAGAGGGAAGGGTGAATCAGTAATCTCAAAAACTTTTAAGTCAATTCAAAACTTTAACAATATAAATCATTCACCATTCATTCATCTAATCTACTGTATGCATGAGAAAAGATAAACATTCATAACAAATGAACACAGTATTTTGGTGACCCAGAAACCTTCCAACTAGAAAGTAAAATTGGGGTGGGGATGATACCCACAAAACTTCACTACTGTAGTATAAAGTTGGCCTGTTAGGGCTTACAATGACCACTTCTAATGATCTGCTCTACTAAGAGCAATTTGGACTACTAGATCCACCTTGTTAGAGGTTTTACAAACATATAATGAAGTATGCCTTTTGTTAGGAGATTTATACAAAGACTGTTAAGTCTACCCTGTTAAAGGATTTGGAAAATTGATTCATCTATCAGGATGAAATAGTAGATCTGACTTACAACTTGATTGCTGATTAGATCTTTGAAGTATAAATTACCTCTTGTGACTGATATGTCTTTGTTGCTCCTTAATGACCTTACTAAATACTCTACTTTGCAGTTGATTCACATTCACTCTTCTCAAAACATTACATGTTCATTCCATTGACATTCCATAATAATACATTGTAAATGGTGCAATACATTACATATATACCATTTCAATATTTACAATTGCAAGGTCGGCTAAAACACAAGCAAACAAAATATTACTGAGTTAGCCAAATAGTAGAAAACTTGGGTTCTTCAAGCAAACTTAGTGACCTTCTGATACATGAAATCTATTACATTACTCGGCATCATCATGCACTCAATAGAAGTAGAAGCTCTATCTATACTAATCACACAATGTAGTTTGGAACTCGGTAACCATTGGAGAGGTGCTAATTATTGTGAAGCTCACTAGATACTGAATCCTTTATTTACCTTGCTGTACTCAGTAAACACAACACATCCATCACTCGATAGAAACTGACTTCACATTACACAAGCTAATAACTTGGTAGACACTATGAAGCTCAATGACCACTGCTTGTTCGGTGAACACTGTAAATTCAACAAACACTGCTAAACTGCACATTCACTCGATAGCTTCAAAAATGCTTGGTGTGAACTACTTAACTATTGAACTTACAAGGTAAGCACTGAATGCTCGATATAAACTATGGATTGAGTGATGAGCTTGGTAAGAATTCAAAATTGAATAAGTGTTGTCATTAATGAAAAATACAACATAATACCAACAATGGTATTCTAGAGGAAGCATGGACTGGTAAGAAGGTGAGTTATTCTTTTCTCAGAACCTTTGGTTGTGAAGCATTTGCACATGTTGATTCTAAAAATAGAACCCAGCTAGAAGCTAAGTCAAAGAAATGTGTATTTGTTGGATATAGCATTAATGAATTTGGTTATAGGCTTTCGGATTTTGAAAATCATAAAATTGTAAGAAGCAAGGAATGAGAAAGTGTTGTACAAAGATCTATTGCAACAACATGAGAAGAAAGAAAATGATTATGTAGTGTTGGATGATACTCCAAAAGATGATGTTCCAGCAATTCCTCATGATGTGCAACAATCGCAACAACAAATACCACACACAACAGTGACTGTTAGATGGTCAACAAGGCTAAGTAGAACCCCAAAAATATTTTCTCCTTCTTTGTACTCTATTTTACTAATAGATTTTGGTGAACCTAAATATTATGATGAAGCTATGCAGGTGGATACTAAGATTCAGTGGGAGTCTACAATGAAAGATGAAATGGACTCTTTGCTGAAAAATAAGACTTGGAATTTATGCAAGTTACATGTAGGTAAAAGGGTTTTATAATATAAGTGGGTTTACATGTTGAAAGAAGAGGATGGAGGTAAGAAAAGATTTAAAGCTAGGTTAGTTGTAAAAGGATTTGCACAGAAAAAAAGCATTGATTTTGATGAGATATTGTCTCCTGTTCTTAAAATGATTTCTATTCACATTGTTTTAAGTATTGTGGCTACTAAGGATTTTCATTTGGAGTAGCTTGATGTTAAAAAAACCTTCCTTAATGGTAAATTGGATGAAGAGATATATGGCACAACCATAGGGATTTGAGGTCAATGATAAGGAGAACTTAGTGTGTAGATTGAAGAAAAGTTTATATGGCTTGAAGTAAGCACCTCAACAATGGCATCTAAAATTTGATAGTTTTATGCATGAGTGTGTATATAGTAGGTGTCATTCAAATCATTGTGTTTGTTTTAAGAGGTTGGATGATGACAAATACATTATTTTATGTTTATATGTTGATGATATGCTTGTAGCTAGGTCTAACTTGGATCACATTAAGGGGTTAAAAGAATAGTTAGCACATTCATTTGCTATGAAGGATTTGGGGGCAACAAAACAAATCCTTGGCATTAAGATTTTTTAGAGATAAGAAGAATAGGAAATTGACTTTATCTCAGGCTGATTATATTGAGAAGGTGTTGCAACGTTTCTCTATGGTGAATGCTAAAGCTAGTAGCACACCTTTACCTGGTCATTTGAAGTTGACTAAGGAGATGTGTCCCAAGACACAAGAAGAGGAGGACAAGATGTCCAAGGTACCTTATGCTTCAGATATAGGAAGCTTAATGTATGCTATGGTATGTACTAGGCCAAATATTGCACATGTAGTGGGAGTTATTAGCAAGCATATGAGTCATCTAGGAATTGAACATTGGAATGTAGTAAAATGGATTCTCAAATATCTGAGAGGAACATCCAGTAAGTGTTTACACTTTGGGGCCTCTACTACTAATTCACAAGGCTATGTTGAGTCAAATTTGGTAGGGGATATTGATACTAGGTGGAGCACTACACATTATGTATTTGATATTGGTGGGGTAGCCATGAGCTAGGTTTCTAGGTTATAGAAGGTTAATACTTTATCCACTATAGAGGCAATGTATGTTGCTGCTATAGAAGAAACCAAGGAGATGAGATAGCTTCAATTCTTCTTGGAAGAATTGGGACACCCTCAGAAGGATAATTATTTATTTATAGATAGTCAGAGTGTCATTCATCTTGCAAAGAATTTAGCTTTGCATTTAAAGAAAAACACAAATAGTTGCTGTACCATTTCATTTGGTCAGTTTTGGATGATGGACAGTTAAACTTGGAGAAGATACATACAAATAACAATCCAGTGGATATGTTTACAAAGGTAGTGACAAGGGAGAAGATGAACTCCTCTTCAACTTTGGTTGGTCTTCTTGACTAAAAAAAATAAAAGAATAGTAGAGTCCAGGGTGACTTGATTTTCTAGTGGGAGCTACAAGTTTAGTAGTGCTATGATCAATCTCCAAGTGGGAGATTATTGTTGTGGAGTTTGATTAGTCTCCAAGCAGGAGATTATTGTGATGTGGAGCATAATTAGACTCAGAGGTTTATTCAACATGGTTTCCCTCCAGATTATTTCTACAAGGGTTGGGGGTAGTGCCCCCAAGATGGGGTCAAGGGGCAATGCCCCTGTAGGGTCCTGGGGCAACACTCTAGGTGTGCTCCTTATTGCAAGAAAGGTGGGTTTAAAGGGGAAAAACCCCCGTGAGGGTTTTTGGGGGAAAAAATGCCCTTATATTGTAAAATGCATCAGTTACTATTTTTCTATTATTCTAGCCCCAATTTGTAAGTGGCAAAAAGCTTGTATAAAAAGGCTTAGGGTTAGGGATTTCATAATGTAATGGTGATATTGTAGCTTCTTGTGATGGTATTGAGCTATAAGGGATTGCAGATTATGATCACTAGATAACAATAATATTAGACTTGTTGTTGGTAGATGTAGCCTAGGGATCAGGTGAACCACGTTAAATCTTGGTGTCTTGTGTTCTCTTTTATGCGATAAACTATTTTCTGGTATTGGTTATATTTGAATGTAACTGTTATTTTTATCTGAGGTTAATCCTAATAGATAGAAGTTGATTTTATTATTTCTAATCAAGATTATGAGTTTCACAATGAGGATCAAGCAAATATGTTGAAGGAAGAGTACCAAAACTAATTTTGATTACTCTAAAAATTTGTCCATTTCTCAAACTGTATCTATGCACCCCCCATTGAAGCCTTTGCCTATAAAAGGGGGGGGGGAGACCAAATAAGATAAGATTGAGGAAGAAATTGAAGCAAGGATTCAATCTATTCTTTATGGTAAGTTATGAATTTCAAAGTATTTGAAAAGAGTATGTAGCTTTTTTTGATATTTGTGAAGGTCCACTCATGGAATGTATGAGGTGTGAATGCCTCTAATAAAAGGACCCAAATTAAGAAACAACTAGTTATTTTTGGAGTAGATATTATCATGCTTCAAAATTTAACATGCCGCCAAAAAATTTTGATTCTATAGTTGGTAAATGACACAAATGAAAGACATTTCATACTCTAGCTTTAGGGTGTTCTAGATGTCTTATTACTTTATGGAATTCAAAAAAATGTGAGCATTCAACTACATAGATTTGAGATTATTTAGCATTATTTAAATGTTACATATTTTTATCTCAAGTTTTAATGTTAAATACTTATGGGCCCACATCTACTATTGATAAAAAAATGTGGGATGACATTGCAACTTATATTGTTAATGTTGATATTTCAAAGATTATTCTAGGAGGGGATTTAAATGCAATTGTCACTAGTTTATAGACAAGAGCTTATGACACAACGATAGCTTGTGAGCCTCTAATGTGGGAATTCTTGGGTTTGAATTCACTTAACATTTAAAAAATAATTAATTACAACAAATAATAATAATTAATCTAGGCTTCAACTATTTATTGATCCAAAAAAAAATATTACCGGTTTATATGAAAAGAAGGGATGTATTATTTCCTTGGGGCTTTCCAATCTTTCCCACTTGAATGCAAATGACCTCTTTTTTGAATTTGATATTGAATTCAGTATGAAATGGGATTTTTCTCACTTCATTTGGTCATCCATTATTCATGTGCACAAAGTACACCCATACTATCAATTTGAGGACAAGATTCATATCTTCATCAAGTCATCATTTGTAAGAAATCTTTCGAGATGCATTTAAGGAGTTCAAACCTAGTATGAAAGGATTCATTGGAGGCCCGCGTTCATGTAATTATAAATACATTTCTTCTTATGATCTAGCTTCTTTCTTCATTGGAGATAGTGGAGTTGGTCATCAAGGAAGGATACCTTCATCACCATTATTCATCCATTCAAGCATTGGAGCATAATTGTATCCATGAATGTATGACTTTGCACATCTAAATTTATTGGATTTGTGGAGACATCCTACATCTTTCATTCACATACATACAAGCATCCATGCATCTTTGTGGATGATGAATCTAAATCCTTCCATAAAGATTGGGCAAGTAAGGTGAAAATTTACATTTGTCTTACTTGAACATGTTTCCTCAGTTGAAGGTTAATTCCTAAGAAAGTGCACCCCCCCACAGAAAAAAAACACATTTCATTTTTTTATAGGTGTAGATTTATAGGTTTGCAAATTTGAATTCGTGAAGCTAGGATCTCCCTTTTCATCAAACTTTTGGATTCCAAAATTTATTCACAATTTGAGTCCGAGTCTAATTCTAATTTTACCCTTCGTAGATCGGCCTAGACCCTCTATTTCAACATTGACCTATAACCTTCATATTTTCAAGGTTCATAGTATAGGTCTTGAGTGCCTACATATGATCTAGTTTCTATTTTTGTCACAATCTAGTACTAGTTTTTAAGATTTGAGGTGATACTACTCATTAGATGTATAGGTGCCCAAAGTGACTAGTTGGAAATCCTATGAGTTAGCTTACTCAATGTTGGGATCTTCCAACTCTAGTTGGACAACTAATATGAATGATCCTCAAAGACCAAATTCCCCTACACTTTAGGCTTTATAGGACTTAGGTGAGAGGACCTATACCTTGATCTTTAGCAAAGATTTAAGATTTTTTATAACAAATAACTTAATGGAAGAATTTGAATGATTCTTCTTGAAATGACAAGTGGTTCTCAAGATAAATTAAAACTAAAATGGAATGGTTTGGAATGGTTTAAGGTAAGTTAAAAGTATATATGGGAATGATTATTTAAGAGGCAATCTTGTCCCTTGTGATGGGAAAAATATATATTGTATAAGGCAAATTTTCTCGTTTATTGGAAAAATTATATATTGTATAAGGCATTTTTTCCTATTTAGTGGAGACAATATTTATTGGATTAGGTGATGTTTCCCTTTGAATAGGAAAAATATATATTGGATTAGGAAATTTTTCCATCTAATGAAAAATATATAATGTGATGGCGAATGTGCACTTCGAGAAAAGAACTATGGTCATATCATCTACAAATGACGTGATTACTCAATGAGTCAATGGCTGGAAATTAATCACATGTTTATTATAATGGTTGTTAGATTATCAAAGTATTATGATCAATATTAAATCAAATATTGATAAGAAAGTGACGTGTCTAAAGGATGAAATGTATGTGAAATGTCATGTTGCATTTATGGTAGAGTGGAATCTAGTTGAAAGAACATTCCTTAAATTGCAAACATCTTGCTTAGTGCTTTCCATTATTAGAAATATTGTTGCTTTCCAAAAATGAAATTGCTTGTGGTAGAGGGATCATCGAATGAAAATCCAAGCCCTGTTGTCAACCTAAATTTGACTCTAGAGGAGGATGAGGAGAAAAGTGATCTTACTATTGGGATTATTGCAACTTTGTAGGTTATCTCTACTAATATCGGGGACACCATCATACATATGGTAAAGGAGCAAGAAAAAGGTATACTTCTGAGCAATTTTCATTGAAATGGGTCTCAACCCTACTAATTTTGAAGAAAAATTTACAGATGTAGTGGAACAACAAAACTAGAACTTCAAATCTTTTGGGATGTTTTGAAGAATAAAAGAATCATTACATGAAGAATATTCAGTTTAGTTAGGGTTTATTTTGTAAAATTTTTCATCAAAGAGTTTATGAAATGTAACAATTAGAAGCTTGTCGCTTCCCTTTTTGAGGGAAACCACAACCATTTTTGCTATAGTCTATATATATATGAAGATGAAATATAAAGTAGATATAGAGAATGTAATACAAAGTAAACCCCTTTTTGTTGATATTCCAGTAGCATGGTGTTTTCTTTTCAGCCCTAGTTTTTTTATGATAATCAAATGATGTATTTAATTATTACTTTCCAAACTTGTATGAATCATAATTTAATTTTCTTGTAAGCATTTACTAGTTAGTAGACATTACACATGCGAGCTTGAATTAATATTTGAAGTGATGGCTTTTTGGGAAATTTTTCAAATGTGTCATACCTCCAACATGCATGTAACATCCACCTACAGATTACCATCTGATGATTATATATCAATGGTTGAAGGTTTATTTTGGGTCAAATGTCTCAAATGAAACCTTGGCCTTGTTTAAGTATTTGAAATGGTTACATATCTCCTTCCACCCTGTACTAATTATAGTGGACATTAGATAAATGTCTTGTAACTATCAGTGACATTCCCTCTTCCATCGGCTCCACATGTATTACATCTTTTTTTACACTAACTTGTTTTATGAGGAAGATTTCCAATGATTTAATCATTTAAAAAATTATAATTGGAAGCCAAAAGGAAAAATTATTAGGATCTAGGGTTAAGATTAAAGAGATTTCATGGCACTCAAGCTTATTTATAGGCAATCAAGCTTCTTCCTTTGTCATTTCTCATCTTGTTTTCAATAGTCACTAGTCTAGTAGTTGTGGTGCTCGATAAATTTTGGTTGGTTTACTTAGTTGGTGTGGTAGACTAATAGTCATTTCTCTATAGCCTATAGCTAATGTAATTTGTAGCCAATTAGTTAATAGATGATTTATTCATTGTTTTGTAGTTATTTATATCTTGAATCCTCCTTTTTACGTAAATTGTGAATTAAGATGGATACTCCAATTTGCCTGACATGCAAATTGGGAGAGGACTAGAAGGACTTTTTAGGCGACATCCCTGATGAAAACCTCCTACCAATTTGCAATGAGGTTGTGCCTTTTGTGGATTTCATCATTCATTCTATGAAATAGTTTTGGGGTATAATTATCTGGAGAATGAGAATAGGTATTGTGTCAACACAAACATTACATCTCATTTTCTAGCCTCTTTGCTTGACCTTAGAGAAGAAAGGGTCAACATTTTGATGCTCTTGAGGAAGACTTTTAAAGCAGAATACCTAGGCAATGCCATTGACATTGTTGCTCTTGTAGTATTAGGGGTGGGGATCCCTTGGACAAGTGAAATCCACAAGCTTCTTGGATCTTGCCAAAATGTGGCCTTGCAACCATTTCTTTTGTATCTAACTGCTAGGTAGTTGAAGCATCATAAGAAATGGGCACAAAACTTCTTTGAAAATGGTATAATCTAGATGAAGTGGCATAGGATAATTGGTGGCTTCAATAATTCATAGGCTTAGTTAGGTCTTGTGGTTTCTACATAGACTAGTACAATAGTAATAGGGTTTTCCCCTGTTGACATTTTTGTCTAGTTTTTGTTTTGTTTTATCAAATTACAATGATTGTATATGTGTCTCCCTATAGATTATAATTTTTAATGAATATCAATGAAAATTTTGGAGTTCCATATAAAATTATGTTTTATTGTTATGTTGAATTCTACAATATTTTTTGCATTTTTGAAATTTTCTTATAAATTTGTAAGAAACATAATATAACATTTAACATTGAATTAAAATTAATAGATTGAGGTTCAACATTTAACATTTAATTAACAATTAAATTAAGTAATAAATCATTTAATTCACTAGTACAAAATATGTGTAGTAGGTAAGATATTTACTTTTGTAATCTATTACTCTATTACATTTTAAATTAATTTAAATCTAATATGTATTTTTTGGGAGCTATGAAGTATATAACATTAGTGAATGAAATTATATAATTACTACCATACAAGTGTCAAATATGAATTCATTATTTTCTCTTATGGAAGTTCAAACCTCTCTTATTTATGTGTAATTAATGATTAATAATAATATTCAAATGTCAATGAAAATTATGTGTAAAAACTAGATTTCTTATAGTGCAACTAATTCAAGTGTGTAACTATGAATGACATTGGACAAACAGTTTATTTCTCCATTTGAGAGGTTTAAAATGAATCATTGAAATTCTTATTAAAATATTATACATTCATTTTTTGTGTGTTGAAAATATCATTGAAAAACTATTTTATTTTAAAAATTAGAAATATTCTAATATATTTAAGAACTACAATATTGGTATTAATAAAGGGGATGCCCTGAGTACCTTTGGATGAATGAAGATCAATAGCTCAAGGTGTATTTTGGGCTAATTTCGGCAATAGTTGACTTGTTTTCCAAAATTCCCCGAGAAAGAAGACACGTGACAAACACATATCAAGTGTGAAATCATTATGTTACTAGTAGTACCATTTGATCATCTTAGATCAACTACTCGAGATGATTTTCAAGAAAATTTGGAGAACACTTGACCATTTTTATAAATGTCACCCAGAAAGAAGACACATGTCAACTCTAATAACTAATAACGATGTTTCATTATTGAATTATTAATATTGTAATAATCTGATGGAGAGGATATGTGTATCAAAAATGATATTGACTTTTATAATCTATTAACACATTATAATTTAAATTAATTTAAATTTGATATGTATTTTTTGGGAACTATCAAGTATAAGATTATTGAATGAAAATATATAACTACTACCATACAAGTGTCACGTATGAATTCGTAATTTTGTGATTCTCTTATATTAGTTATTACCTCTCTTATTAGGTATATAATAATTACAATTTCAAGACCTACTACAAGCTCGAGAAATTAACTTGAACAATCAAATGTATTTCTCCATTAGATGGGTTTAAAATGAATCATTGAAATGCTTATTAAGGTTTTATAAACTATTTTTTTGTGTTGAAAGTATCATTCCAAAAATTATTTTATTTTAAAATTTAGAATTATTTTAATATATTTAAGAGCTATTCTATTATTTTATTATTTTTAAAATAACATAGAACTAAAATGATGTAATATGTTATTGTCATTTAATTTCAAAAAAATGCTTAGATTTATAAGGGTAATTTTTTGTTTTAATTGATTTGATTTAGAATATGATAATTAAATAAATCTATAGAATATAATATTATTTATCTTATGAATAATAATAATTATGCTTTTACTTTGTAACTTACTAATTAGAACAATTGATGGTTTTTCGTATATCTAATTATTATTATTTTTTGATTGGAAATGGGCTAAAGCCTAGATTAGTTATTATTATTTATTGTAATTGATTATTTTTATGTATTAAGCTCAAATAGACTCGAACCCAAGACCTCCCACATGAGAGGCTCACAAGTTGCCATTGTGTTGTAGGCTCTTGCCTATTTATATATCTAATTATTACTAACAATAACTTAGTATCGATAATCCAACTTCTAATCACTAAAACTGTCTACTTAAATTTCAATTATTTATAGTTTTGTGAAATATAATTCTGTTATTATTATAATATAATAATAATTAATATTATAACAAGAGTTAATATTATAAAGAGGATGCCCCAAGTACCATTGGATGAACAAAGATAAATGACCCAAGATGTATTTCAGGTTGATTTTGGCTATTTTCCCAAATGACCTCGAAGAGAAGACACGTGATACTTGTATCACATGTGACTAATCACTATTCATTTAGACATGTTAAATATCATAGTGACACACGGTGACATGATGTTGACATCATTTACATTGTACCAAAAAGGGGACACATCGACCATCATTCGATCAACGAAGATCAATGGATATAGATGTATTTTAGGTTGATTTCGATAATAATTTACTTGTTTTCTCAAATGCTCAAAGAAAGAAGACACCTGGTATACATGTATGAAGTGATGTGGTTTGGTGATGTGACATCTAAAGAGGTAATATTCGATGCACTGACCACTATTGGATCATCAAAGATCAATGGCTAGAGATGTATTTCAGGCCGATTTTGGCTACCCTCATCTTTTTTTTCAAAATTTCCTCAGAAAAAGAAGTCTAAAGAAATAAGTTTGTAACTCTTTATAAATTATCAATAATTAGTAAAGTTAATCCCAAATTATACTATAACGTTGCATGATTTACAATAAATTATAATACTAGTTGCACTATATAATAGACATAACAATTAATATCAAACAAAGTTTTGATTCTCCTGGTTCTACAATTTGTAAAATTTTCTTTTGTGTACACCATAAGGTTTTGTTTTCATTGTTTAATCTTGGATCTCTGCACAAACTACCAAGATTAAGTAAAAGTATTGGATCATCATTGATCAGAAAGGGGTTATAATTTGCAAGTTACAATGCAGTCCTAGTCTTCTAAGACAATTCACAAAGTCAAAAACTATAGTTATCAATTTGAGTTTCAAATTTTTGGGTAAAATCCTAAACAAATTTTTCTTAACATATATTTTTTACTATAAGTTAGTATCAACTCTAGAATTTAGGGTTTAATTTTTAATCAATCATGCATTGTAAGCCTATATTGTTTACATTCTAGTAGCTAAGTAACTTGCAAACTAAAACAATAGAATTATAATTTAGGGTTTAAATATTAATCAGGCCTATAGATTATAATTTGTGACTGTGTATAGTTCTATAAATTTTCAATGATGACAAAAGCGTACAAGAGGAGTGGTACTGGCAATGGAAATGCAACCCAAAATAAAATACAAGTGACTGGAAAATCATTTTTTGACTTGCACAAACTAGTAAAAACACAATGTTTTACTAATGAATTCCACAATATTTGTGATCCTATTATCTATGGAAGGAGTACAAAGACAATCAGATATGAAATTTAAAATAAGTGGAATAATCCACAAAAGGAGTCAAAATATATTAAACTAAACAACATGATAGGGTCCTTTGTAAATAAATTTGGAATGTGGATTGTGGGAACGACCTACTTGGCTTTACCTCTAGTATTCCCTTGTCGATAATTTGTAATGGTTTGTGCCAAAAAGTATGACAAAAATAGAAAGGCAATTGTTAATAAAAATACACAAGAGGTAATTCTATGGATAAAACAAAGTGATTTTTCTAGTCTAATGGACCTAGGGTATGAAGTACAAAACCCAACCCACATTGACCTAAAAAAACTAGCAGAAACATATAAGAACTTACCACCAGATAGAAAACATTCATATATCAGAGGATTAGCAAAAAAATTCAATCTAGATTGTGATCATAAACTAACTTATAAATTTCACATTTTTTTGCAATAGGCTCAAGATATTATATCCCTACTATCAGTGTGTTTAGGTTTGGAAAGTAACAAGAAAGTGGATGCTAGCATTCTGGAAATGATTTTCAATATTCAATGTCTACAAAAACTATTAAGATATAATTATATTGAGCGCAATGTTCATCAAATGCAAGAATAATTGTTAATGATTAAAAGAGTTTTACAGAAGACATTTAGATACACAACCTACTTGTGCTATGTTTTGTTATCAAAGCATCGTCAAATATTTGAAACAAACAAGCTTCAACTTGATTTTTGGTAAAACAATATTTGAATGGACACTTGTGATAAATATGAATAATAACCAAGTGGATCACAACCATTTTTAAAACTTCTTTTTAGCACCCCTATATCATAAAATCACAGGCACTTCAGAGCCTAGATTGCAATTGTCTTGTAAACAATGCATTCAATTGAGAAGTTAAATTCAATTGGTTGACTGGTACTTTATGGAAGAGTATATTTTATTAAGGTTTTATAGTTTAGTGGTAGAACCCTATAAACTTCCAATACATGTGACAGAGAGGGTATTTTCATTGGAATATATACGATAGATGGAAAACACAAATATACTATTTCATGGTCAGCAAAAGAACACTGTATTTCCTTGCATTTTTTATGCAGAGGGTTCACATTTGAGAGAAAAACATTCAATCTGGCACATTAGTTTTTTATAGTTTTAAATTTAATGTTTCCAAGCACTGGCAGTATGATACACTAAACATAATTCGTACAAAGCTTATACATAATGGGAGCTTTGCAAGCAAGTGTCAACATGAGAGTATGGCATTAATTGAAAAACTTAAAAACATGGACTACTGGGAAGTGATAAAAAAAGAGATGGAGAAATGCACCAATGAAAATAATATATCAATGGAGGAATTGTCAACAAAAATTAAAGAATTACAAAAACAAAAAAGAAAAAGTGGAACCTGTAACATCCTATAATTTCTACCAGAAAGTGGATCATCCAAGTAACAAATCTATTCTAGGCACCATAAAAAAAAGGTTGTGTAACTACACATTGGCCTCGAGGAAAAACTACTACTTTTTGGGAAATAAGGAAGAACCTCGATGACCCTAAGACCTCTTTAGATTTTGAAGATTGTCCTAAGGATGAAACATTTAGCAAATTTTTAGATAATGAGCATCCAGATATAGTAGTTATACAACAAGATGCTAAGGATGAAGACAATTAGTATGAGGTTTCTAAGGATCCTACATCCACTACCACCAGCATTGGTTCCACTAAATCTACTCCCCAAAATACTACTACTAGTACATGTTGTAGGAGAAGACCAGACATATTATGCTACAGGAACTAACATGATGAAATATATTATAGGAACAAACAAAGATAAAACAATACTTTAGAATTGTGCGACAGGAAGATATAACAAATATTATGCTACAGGAAGTTGCAAAAACTATGAAGGAAGTTGATTTCATATTTTAGTGTATTTGTTAGTAGGATTAAAATTTTGGTGTTTGTAATAAAGTTCTACAGTGTGGTGGCATAAATAGAGTTGATTCCATAAGCTCTCCAATTATAGCCACTTAGGACAAAGTTAATTTTCATTTTCAATTGAGTTAGTTTTCTTTTAGAGTGTTTGCATGTGTTTGAAATAATTAAGCTAGCTAATCAAATCGATGGCTACAAACAATTGGAAGAGTTGGTGAAAGATTCTAATTTTTGACCGATCCTTCATGATTTGAAAATGGTTTTCACTTTCTTTTTTTGTTGTTAGCATTTCATTTTCCCAATCTTAGAGATGGGAAAGTATGAAAAGGTGGATTTTGTAACAGAAAAGGGAACCCAACACAACAAAAGAGAATATAAATAATTTTGTGTTTCTGATTTTTTTGTGGGTTTTCGAGTTGAATTTGTTTTTTTTGCTTGTTTTCTTTTCTAAAATAGAAACACTAAAATCTTGAGGGTATGTTGATGATCTAATTGAAAAAGAAGAAGAGATACAACTTATTTTGAATACAAAGTAATTTTTTGTTTCAAATTTGTCAAAGGAGACCTAATTTTCTAAGTTATTAAATGTAACTACATGTTGTTTTGAGGGTCATAATAGTACATGGGACTTTTTTAGGCTCTTTGTGATCTATTTCCCAGGATCATTGGGAGGTAATATATTATATTTTCATGCTTTTTTTGTGTTTACCTATCAGTTTGTTTCTATTTGTGTCCTTATAGAAGGAAGCTCATGATCACGATGAATATCTTCATGTATTCACCGATGTGTTAGAATCGCATAATTGATATGTGATGGCAGTAAAAGTAGACCTACATAAGGTATTTGCAAGTGTTGTTAATGACTGGAAATTTCATGATTGATGGTGGGCCTGTTATTGAGTTTTAAGACCACACATTTAAGAAGGTGGTATAGATTAAAAAATGGATTAATGTTTTTTGGTAGTTAGTTTGTGATCAGTTTGATTTCTAGTTTTACATTTGAAGATGATTGAAGTTGCCTATGTATTTCAATCACAATAAAGAAGAGGTTGGTTGGGTTCCATTAAGTCTGTGTAGGAAAGATAATGTTGCTACAAGAGGACGAAGAGGCTCCTGTCACATGTCTACACCTTGGTTGGTATTAAGAGAGTCAGATAGATCCAATCTGGGTTAATTATCAATCCTGAATGTGCATAGACCCCTTGATGCAGACTTAGTTGAGTGATTTATTTCTCCTAAGTTTCCCAAGGTAAGGCTCTACATCATTTTTGGTATCAAAGTGAGAGACCTCAAATTTTGTGAAGTTACATGTTTTATATACCTGATCAACAATCCTCATTAGGGTCAATAAAAATTGTGAATAGTGCATAATTAGCTAAAAAGGTTGAGGAACAAGAGGAGATCTATCAGAAAGAGAATAGAGAAGTGAAGGGGATGTTACAAGAATTAGAAAATAAGTTGGAACACATGAAAAATGTGGTTGAGAAGAAAGAAATGAAAGAAGAGGAGGAGAAGAAGTCCCAACTGATGAAGAAGATAAAGTATTCGAACATGAGAGGCCATTAATTAAAGCTTTGAAGGCTTTGGGAGGAAAATCCACTGAGTTACCTATGTCTATAGGAAATATGGATGCTGAATTAGTTTTGGAATGGATTGAAGCTTTAGATAATTTCTTTGAATCTAAGAAGACTTCAGAATCATAGCAAGTCAAGGTGGCTAAGTCTAGGATAAAGGGAGAAACCCTTACATGGTGAAATTTTCTTCAAGAAGAAAGAGTAAAGGAAGACAAGAAGAAAATTTGTTCATGGAAGAAGATGGTGTCTATGGTAAAAGAGACTTATCTTCCTAAAGACTATGAAGTACAATTACACTAGAAGAGGAAGAATCTCAAACAAAGAGAGATGGATATCTACACTTATACAAAGGAATTCCAAAAATTAAGTTTAAGATCTATAAGAATCTATCTTAAGGCAGAATTTACCCAAGACCAAGGAACTCAAAACACAAGCACAAATTAGACTAGAGTATGATCAGAATAACTGTATAGTATTCAATTCTATGTACAAGTACACTAGGAGTGCCTCAATATAAAGGCCTTTGTGATGCATCTAGAATGCCTCAAAATTAGCATCATTATAAGTCCAACAACCAAGCACATGTCCACTAGATATGGGTTATCCTCCATTAAGCACGATAGTAAGTGTGATGATGAGAGGATAAGCCTACAAAGGTGAAACACACACATCAGTGTTGTAGACAACATGTGCTAAATTAGAGTTGAGTACTTCTATGTTGTCTACATGACAACTCAAGAAGGTGTGCAAGCTCCCAAGTGTCTCATAAAGAGAAATAATAAAATAATGCAAAATAATAAAACAATGCACTACCCTAAGTAAACTTAAGTAAAGTGTAAATAGTAAATACCTATTTACACCAACAAGATCAAAATTTGCAATACCTCAGAGTGTCAAGGTAGAAAGATACCTAATTGGTCTAAGAATGAATATATAAAAGGAATTGTAGCTATTGAGTCCCAACATAGTAGCTAAATGTTACCAAGTAGCTTTGAAAGTGGAAGAGAAGATTAATAGAAGACAAGAGAATAGCAAAAAAAGTAAAGTAAGACAATCATTCAAAGGAAGAGGCACATTTAGAGGAAGAAGCTCAAATTTTCAGCCACAACTAGAGACACATAATGAAATAAGCAGGTTTTATAATTTTAGAGGAATTTTCATAGGTAGAAGACCAAATTTTAGAGGAAGATCACCAAGAAAAATTAATGCAACAATACGATGTTATAATTGTAACCAAGAAGGTCACATGGCACACAAATGTCCAACAAAAACAATCTCTAATACTCATGAAGAAAGGAGAATAAACCCTGCACAAGAGGTTTATTCATAAAATGAGTCATATTTTATGGTTATCTAGAAAGAGGAGAAACCCTTGTGATGAGAAGAACACTTCTAAAGATGCCTATAAAATTAGCACTACCATAGAGAAAATATATTTTTAGAACTACTTGTAAGTCTAGAGGAAAAGTTTACAAGGTATTGGTAGACTCTAGTTCCACAGATTTTTTTAGCTCTTAACATGGTGGATAAGTTAAAATTACCAAGAAAACCTCACTCGTATCCTTTTAAAGTGTCTTGGCTGAATAAAGGACAAAAACTATAGTGGAAGAACAAGCTTGGGTTGAGTTCTATTTTGGAACATACAAGGATAGATTATTGTTTGACATTGCCAATATGGATGCATGTCACTTACTTTTTGGTAGACCATGACAGTACAATCTCAAGGCACACCATGATGGAGTAAAAAACAAATACACCATTGTAAAGAATGGAAAGATCATGGAACTAATGCCTCTAGTTGAACCAAGCTAAGAAGAAGCAAAAGGTACAAAAGCTAAGATCATGGTAATGAGTAAGAAAGAATTTCTAAAGGAAGTCAAAGGAAATAAGTGTCCATTCTTTGCATTAATTCCTGTAGTAAAAGATAAACTATAGGAGAATTTTGAAAATAAGATTGAGGAAATAAATTCATAAATGGAAAGTTCAAACTTGAAGGTGGAAGTGGTAGAAAAGGAGACACAAAAGGTAGTGGAATAAGCTATACCAATTTTGGACAAGTACAATGAATTGTGATATTGCTATCAAGATTTAACTGTGTGATTTTGAGTTAAACCCATTGACCCATGTTTCACGAGTAGTGATTCAACATGAATCCATCTCTCATGAGAATAAATGTAACACTTAGCACTCATTGGATCTAGGTGATTCTCACAAGGGGTAAAGCACCAAGACTTCCCAGAAGGTCACCCATCCCAGTACTATTCTAGCTTGAGCATGCTTAACTATGAAGCCTCCATGGTTAAACCCAAATCTTGCAACCCCATTTGAAAAACCTTCACCAAGTGTTGTACCTTATGAACCATTAATTAGAAAGCCCCTTAAGATCATCAATTGATAAGTAGGAGATAATTTCCACAAGTCAAATTGTGATATTGCTATCAAGATTTAACTGTGTGATTTTGAGTCAAACTCATTGACCCATGTTTCATGAGTAGTGATTCAAAATGAATCCATATCCCATGAGAATAAATGGAACACTTAGCACTCATTAGATCTAGGTGATGCTCACAGGGGTGAAGCACCAGAATTCCCAAGAGGTCACCCATCCCTATACTACTCTAGCTTGAGCACGCTTAACTATGGAGTTTCCTCCATGGTTAAAACAAAATCTTGCAACCCCATTTGAAAAATATTCACCTAGTGTTGTGCCTTATGAACCATTCATTAGAAATCCCATTAAGCTCATTGATTGATAAGTAGGAGATAATTTCCATAGCAAGTCAAATTGTGATATTGCTATCAGGATTTAACTGCATGATTTTGAGTCAAACTCATTGACCCATGTTTCATGAGTAGTGATTCAAAATGAATCCATCTCTCATGAGAATGAATGGAATAGTTAACACTCATTGGATCTAGGTGATAGTCATAGGGTTGAAGCACTGGGACTTCCTGGGAGGTCACCCATTCTAGTACTACTCCAGCTTGAGCGAGCTTAACTATAGAGTTTCCTCCATGGTTAAACCAAAAGCTTGCAACCCCATTTCCAAAACCTTCACCAACTATTGTGACTTATGAAGTACAATGAAATCATAGTTGATGAAATTCTGAGAAGTCTCCCACCTATGCCAGAAATCAATCATTGCATTGATCTCATACTAGGTTCAACATTACCCAACAAGGCTGCATACAAGCTAACACCACAATAGAATGAAGAAATGGCAGGTAAATTGAAGAATTACTTGAATTTGGTTTTATTGGAAAAATTCTAATCCCATGTGTAGTACTTGTAGTCCTAGCACCTAAGAAAGAGGGAACATGGATCCTTTGCACAGATTTGAGATCACTAAACAAAATCACCTTAAGGTACAGATTTCCAATGCCTAGGATAGAAAATTTACTTGATTGTTTGGGTAAAGTAAGATATTTTTCAAAAATTGATTTAAAACGTGGATACCTTCAAATAATAACTAGGGCAAGAGATGAATGAAAAATAACATTCAAAACAAATCAGGGATTATGTGAGTGGAAGGTAATGTCATTTGGATTGTCTAATGCTCCTAGTACATTTATGACACTCATGAATGAAGTTCTCAAAGAGTTTGTAGAAAATTTTGTGATAGTATATTTAGATGATATTTTAGGTTTCAGCAACACAAAGGAGGAGCATTTGAAACATCTAGAATTGATGTTAAGGCAACTACAAGAAGAAAAGCTAATGATTAATTTGGAGAAATAACTTTCATGCAAGAAGAGTTGACGTATCTTGGATTTTTAATCTCAAAAGGAACACTCAAGATGGATAAAGATAAGGAAAGTGCAATTCTTTCTTGGCTATTTCCCAAGACTATTTTAGTAGTTAGAAGCTTTCATGGTTCAATCGCTTTCTACAAAAAGTTTATTAGGAATTTCAACTTGATTTGTGCACTAATTTTGAATACTATAAAATGAGGGAAAAAATGTAAATTTATATGGACAATAGAAGCTAATGAAGTCTTTGAACTTCTTAAGAAGAAAGTATCTCAACAACCTGTTGGCGCTCAAAATTGTAGTTCCAATTTTGAGTACCATTGAGAATTTGAGCCCTATAAATGCTTTTAAATGCCCATGTACCCACCTATACCTTTAAGCCTTGAGAAGTGTTTAATGCTTCTAACACCTTCCATTTAGCCCATCCACATGTTCCATGAAGTTAAATTGACATTCCAAGCTAGTTTGGGAAGTCCTGATTTGAGCACTTGTCAATTCTGCATTTTCACCGTAGTGTCAAATAGCGACATGAGGCTGTGTTTGCATCTAAATATCTCGCACCCAAAAATGTTTCATGACTCACCACTTTGGGAGTGTCTAGTGTCTGTACCTAAGAATCTATGTTTCAGATTTTGAATCCATTTGACTAGGTTTTGAATCCCTCAAAGTTGGTCAGTTAATATTGTCATGCTGATGCAATTGCACACAATTTTGGAAGGCCCTATTTGATGAGCTATGATTTTGACCCAGTTAACCCAAATGTTGAATCTCCTTTTGCATTACATTGTAGACATCAAATACTTGTTATGTTTTAAGTTTCAAGTTATGATGAATCCGTTTGATCAGTTTTCAAATGCAATTCCAAACGCAATTTCTATCTTTTTACTGGTGTTAGCATTTGCAGATTTGTTAGGACCCCTGTTTGTGATGTTATAAATCCTAATCGATGATAGGTAGGATCAAATGGATTATACCACTATGTTTTACAATGAAAATACTCCAAGTGTGTCAGTTTGCAAGTCATGACGAATCCATTTGCACACTTTTCCAGGTCAATTCCATTTGTAAAAATTGATTTCCTGCCATTGTTTCAATTTGCAAAATCCAAGTAGCTCACTTTGACCGCTTTCCATTTGTGCCCATTTATTTTTCATGAGCCCAAATTATAGATCCATACTCTCCTCATGATAGAGAACCAATGTCCCAAGTTTCATCTTCCTAAGTGTCCATTTGCCCAATTTTTGAAGCTGAATCCAAACCTAGTTTATTGCTTTTTGACATGTTTATCTGGAGGTGATTCTGAGAGGTCAAATTTGAAAGAAAATATATTTTGACCCCAAATTATTTATGAGATGAGATTTGATAGGGTGCAAGAGTGTGGAACAGAGAGTTAGTGCACCAGTTTTCAGAGCCCGATTAGGTGTTTGGATCAATTTTTAAGGCCAGTCAATGGACCTCTTGGCACAAATTTGACAGTTGGTGTAACATGATAAAATGAGATTTTAACGATAAATTAATACTTGAAATCAATTCTAGTGAATATTAAAAGGTTAATGGGCCAATTTGAGGATTTAGTTATTTGGGAACGATTTTTTTTTAGTCGGACCCACTTTGGGCCCTACTGATTTTGCTGGCTAGATAAGATAATCATGAGTCTTTCAAAGACATTAATGATGAAATCATTATGATTTTATTCATTATAATAATTGGATCATGAAGCTTTTAGAATCTGGAGAGCTACGGTTATGAAGTATATGTATGCACTAGAGACCAATTTACCAAAGTGCTGGAAATTCTGAGATGCCTGGAGATGATAGAAGATTGCTTATGGAGTTTGAAGATGATGATAACTTTAAAGATTTCTATGCTACTTCACCATATATTCATCTGAGAAGAATTTGGAAAATGAGAGCAACATCCTTGAGGCCTGCACAATGCAATCATCTAGGTATGAAAGGACGTGACTTGCTGTGGCATAGCGAAATGCTATTTTGATTTTTGAGGTTAGAGTTTGGGTTTCTAATGCTTGATTAAGGGAGATTCTCACATAGGCCAGAAAAGAGACATTAGCAACAATCGTGCATCAATTTAGTTAACAAATAGGTGTCAAATAATTACAAAGTTCTAACATGATTATTCAATTTGCATCGGCATTATGACAAAGATTCTTGGATACAATAATAATCATGCATGTTCACACATAATGTCAAATACTTGACAAGCTTCTACGTCCAAGGCATGCAAAAGACCAGGCAAGAAAGCATTTAACACTAACCAAGAAGATGCCCACATTTAACAATGAAAGAAAAGCCCTAGTCAAGAAACAAGTTGCCAATAAAATAAGGAGCCCTCTCCATGACATAAAGGAAAGAGACCAATGTTAAAGACCTTGCATAAAGGAGGAGACAACTTTGAATCTCACGTAGGCACATCAGGAGTCTAGAAGAGCATAAAAAAAAGGATATAATCAAAGGAAAAAATAGGGGAGTTTGAGTAACTCCATGTCAATAAAGCTAGGTAGCCATGTGAAGTAGAACAAAAGGGGTAGTCAAAGATAATGGGTCTACACTCAGTAAAGGAAAGTGATAATCTACAGTCCACAAGCTGCCCTGTAGATAAAAGAGCCTCACGCCTAGCAATTGTAGGGTATGAACAAAGCAACATAAGCACCATAAAAAGCCAAGCACACAAGTTAAGGAGGCTTCAACACCAGAGATCGAGCTCACAACATTTTAGGCAGTGGAAAACTTGTGCAAGGTAGAGCATTAGGAGGATTTGGCACATATAAAGAAGTAGAGACAATGCTCTAAGCATAGGCCAGAAATGCCATGAGCTGCCAAGCAAGTCAAAAAATGAAGTTAAGGCAAGAGCCAACATGAAGCTTAAAGCCCACACAAGGCAGCCCAGGAAGAAAGAAGGCATTTTTGATTGAAATTGAAGTAGGGGCAGTCAAAAGAAAAAGAAAAAATGCCATAGTATTAGTCCCACGTTCTAAAGAGAAAGCCTACATTAAAAGCAAAAGAAAACCACACCAATCAAATAGACACCGTATTTTGCATGCCTCGCAACAAAGGTAGTGGTCAAATAAAAGCCACGCATTAAAAAGAGAGTAGTCTTTTGTTTTTAACAGAGCAAGGCCTTAACAATTTATCCCACATTGAGTAGGTGGGGAGATTTTTAAGTGTTTATATACTATTGTACACACAACGCATAATGAATTACAGATACTGGCTTTTGGGAAGTCGTAGGTTAGAGGGTGGGGCCTGTGGTCAGCCAAGAGACATCAAATTTTGAGCCCTTGCAAAATTTTGAATGAATTTGCAGACGCGCTGATGTGGTGGAGATGCGCCAAGATGCTGCCAAGTGGTAGATCGAGTGGTTGGTGCTTCCTCGCTTCATGGAAGTGCTCAACCATTAAGTAATGCGAGAATGCGCCTGGGTGCCATGTGGTAGGTGGGCCCAGGATACATGGTGAGGTGGCAATTTAGTCAGAGCAGGCAGATGGTGATGGAGCAGTTGGGTGGCCAGTAATATGGTGCCATGTGGCACACGTCAGGTGCCTGGTGGACCAAAAAATGAAATGTTTAAGAAAATGTCATTTTACAATGTTCTTCAAAAGGGGATGTGTATAGGATTTTTAAATTGCAAAAAGGCATTTTCTAAAGTTCAAACATTAGAGTGCTTTTAAATTTTTGAAATTTCAAAATTGCAGACCAGATAGTTATGCCAGAGGGGGACATTTTCAAACTGAGTTTGAAGGGGTTTTTGAGAGGCTAACATAGTGATATTATATATCACTGGAACCGTGAGAAGATGAACTTTTTGATTTTGGAGTTCATTTCTACACAAGAATTCATGGGTTCAAGTTATAGCCATAAATGTGAAATTTGGGGCATTCTCAGTAAAAAGAGCTAAAATTGAAAATGCAGTTGCAGGATCAGTAAAACATGGTAAGAATGTAGTTGGGGTCAAAATTAATCACTTTCAAGTCAGTTGAATCAAGATTTCACTAGAATTTTCATGAAGTTATCAAATATTTTGGTTGCATAAAAGTTTTCATCATTTCAATAGAAGATATTTGCAAATCAATTACAAAGTAATGATGAAACCAAATCAGATCAGATGAGAGAGAGTAGAAAGAGGTTGCGTCATCTTCTTGGGAAGAAATTCTGAAGGGACACTTGTTAGTTGCAGATTCAATCTGAGAATTGCTTCTTTTCTATATCTTTCTTCCTTCTTCTCTTTTGAAGGTTGTCGGCAGTTTTCTTTGGGTAATACCAGCAGGGTTCCAATGCTTTACTGTGAAACCATTTCCTTCAGCATATTCTCTCTTGTATGAACATCATTAGGAAGGATAATATAGATAGTTTAGCTCTGTTAGGTGTTTTTTGTGTTTTCATTTCATGCATATGAATGTATAATTTCAAGGAAATTAATACAAAGAACAATAGATGGTTGAGTTTCACCTTGAATCTTGTCTCCTTCATCAATGATCTTCAATGTTTTATAATCTTTGACATAGAGCTTAGGTTGTAGTTGCAGTCCCTTAAGGCTGTATGTTATTTCATTGTTGCCTGTAACTCAAAGGGTTACATAAATGCTTCAGGGAAATCAACAGGGTTGTGAGGTTACTGATGGGGATATCATGTAAGAATGAGGTTTAAATTGAACATTGATGTCTATTTACAAGTTGAATAGATAGATTAGATATTTGAAGATACAAATAGGTATCAGATATCCATATGTGTGTTTTTGATTCATAGATTTTCCCAATGGTTAAGGCACTAATCAGTTTACAGGATCATTAGGTTTTACTGTTGCATATCTGAGGTTTTGCTGAAATCAACATTATTAACCAATCGTTCTTTCCCTTTCATGTTGAAGGACCTAAATGTGATGCCCTCACTCAGCTTATGAATTTCATAGATTTTCACCTAGCTACCGTAGATCTATGATTATTACATGAGTTATTAGGAGAAATAAGGTTAAAATCTGCAGTAAATAGATTCAGGGATATGTTTTGCACTGGTACGATATCAATTGAATTTGAGGTCTACCCACCTACGTTTTGTAGAGCTTGAAGTATAAGAAGGATCAAGCCTTATAGTTGGCCTGGTGTCTGAAATGATGTGTTGAAAATGGGAGTTAGCTGCCCCTAGATATGTCATCTTCTCATTGAGATAATTGAAAACCCTCTAGCATTTTCAAACACCAACACAACCAATCCTCACATTTCTTGATTTTTGTAAAGTCTTTCAAATAGAATGTGATGCAAACAACATATAAATAGGAGGTGTACTTAGTCAAGAGGGTAGACCTATAGCCTTCTTTAGTGAGAAAATCAATGAAGCTAAACATAAATATTTTGCATATGATTCGGAGATGTATGCCCTTATCCAATCCCTTAAGAAATGGAGACACTATTTGCTACCAAAAGAATTCACTATATACACAAATAAGCAAGCCCTTAGTTTCATAAACAGTCAAGAGAAACTAAATTATAGACATATGAAATGGGTGGAGACATATGAAATGGGTGGAGACATATGAAATGGGTTGAGACATTACAAGCTTTTACTTTTTCTATAAAGCATAAAAAGGGAGTTTCAAATAAGGTTGCAAATGATTTAAGTACAAGAGCTTTGACTACATCACAAGTTCTATTGGAAACTATAGGAGTTTCAAATTTGAAAGATATGTATGATAATGATTTTGATTTCAAAGAGATTTATCAAGCATGTACTAACCTAGATGATAGGTACAACCATGAATAAGCAGGTTTTCTAATTCAAGAAGGGTTACTACTCAAAGGAGAACAACTTTGATTACCAAAATGCTTAATGAGAGAAAACATCATACAAGAGAAATATAGTGGAGCATTATTTGATCACTTTGGACTAGATAAGACTTTAGAGTTGGTTTGTAGACATTACTTTTGGCCAAAGTTATGGAAGATGTGAGAAAATTTGTAGAAGAGTGCACCATTTGTTAGAAAAGAAAAGGGAAAAGTACTAATGCTAGATTATATTAGCCCTTACCCATTCCTTCAAGACCATGGGAAAGCATTAGTATGGATTTTGTTATGGGATTACCAAAAACCCAAAAAGGAAATGATAGTGTTTTTGTTGTGGTAGACATGTCTACTAAAATGGTACATTTTCTATCATACAAATCTACTAAAGATGCTTCATACATAGCAGATCTCTTCTTCAAAGAGATAGTTAGAATCGTGGATTACCATTGAATATTGTATCAGATAGAGATGGTAGATTTGTAGGTCATATTTGGAGGACCCTTTGGAAGAAACTTGGAACAAACCTATCTTTCACATTTGCATATCATCCACAACCTGATGGCCAAACAAAAGTTGTTAATAGATCTTTGGGAAACTTGTTAAGATGCCTTGCAAGACATGGAGAAATATGGGATTCTATACTTGCTTAAGCTAAATTCTCATATAATGAGACAATGAATAGAAGTACAGGAAAATCTCCATTTTTAATTGTGTATGGCACACACCCAAGAGGAATTCTTGAGCTTAGAGAACTTCCAAACACTTTCCATAGTAGTTAACAAGGTGAAGAATTTGTTGAAGTTATTAAGGAGGTCTAAGATCAACTCAAGTTGTAGCTACAAAATTCAAATTAGAAGTACAAAGAATTTATTAATTAGAAAAGAAGAGAAGTGCAATTCAATGTTGGTGATTTAGTGTGGGCATATCTAAAGAAAGAGAGACTACCCCAAACTAAGCATACTAAATTATTACCTAAGAAGGTTGGTCCTTATCAAATCTTAAAAAAATATGGACACAATGCATACAAGATTTAGTTACCTCTAGAAATTCGCACCTCACCCTTATTTAATGTTTGTGATCTCACACCATACAAAGGTTTGACAACACAGCCAAAACATGAGGATTTTGTAACAACAAATTTACAGAAAATACCCAAACTGACACCACCCCAACTAGAGAAGATACTAGATACAACAATAAAGAAGACTCAAAGGAGAAAATATACTCAGTATTTATTCAAATGGAAGAGTGGACTTACAATAGAATCTATTTGGATGGATGAGACACAAATCAACAAACATGGTTCATCACTACAACACCTCATCTCAAGTAGACTTGAAATTCATTCCACAAGGGAGTATGTTGCAGGGAAAAACCAAATAGATTATGCTACATGAACTAACATGGTGAAATATGTTATAGGAACAAACAGAGATGAAACAATACTTCAAAATTGTGCAAATAGGAAGTTATAACAAAGATGATGCTATAGGAAGTTGCAAAAACTATGAAGGAAGTTGATGTCATGTTTTAGTGTGTTTGTTAGTGGGATTAAAATTTTGGTGTTTATAATAAAGTCCTATGGTGTGGTGGCATAAATGGAGTAGTGATTCTATAAGCTCTCCAATTATAGCCACTTAGGAAAAAGTTAATTTTCATTTTTGGTTGAGTTAGTTTTCATTTAGAGTGTTTATTTTTTTCTGAAATAATTAAGCCAGCTAAGTAAATCGATGGCTACATGAAGCTCCAAATAGGTGGAAGAATTGACAACAAATTCTTATTTCTGACTAATCCTTCATGATTTGAAAAATGGTTTTTATTTTTTCATTTTTGTGTTGGTGTTTCGTCTTTTCAATCTTAGAGATGGGAAAGTATGAAAAGGCAGATTTTGTAACAAAAAATGGGATCAAGCATGACAGAAGAGAATAGAAAGAATTTAGTCTTTTCTAATTTTTCCATAGGTTTTTGAGTTGAATGTGTTTTTTTCTTTTTTTTTTCCCTAAAATTGAACACTAAAATCCTAAGGGTATGCCAATGAACTAATTATAGAAGAATAAGAGATATGACTAATTTTGAATCTGAAGTAATTTTCTATTTGAAATTTTTTAGAGGAGACCCAATTTTTTGAGTTGTTGTATGTAACTACGTGCTATTTTGAGGGTCATGATAGTACATGGGAGTCTTTCAAAATATCTATGATCTATTTCCTAGGATCTTAGGGGGTAATGCATTATATTTGCATGCTTTCTTTTGTAGTTACTTGTCAATTTGTTTCTATCTATGTCTGCATGGAAGGAAGCTTGTGATCATGGTAAATATCTTCATGTATTCACTGATGTGTTAGAATCGCATAATTGATATGTGATAGTGGTAAAAGTAGATCTGCATAAGGGATTTATAGGTATTGTTAATGACTAAGAATTTCATGATTGATGGTTGGCTTGTTATCAAGTTCTAAGACCACACGTGTAACAAGGTGGTATAGGTTAAAAAATGGATTAATATTGTTTGGTAGTCAATTTGTGATCAATTTGATTTTCATCTTTACATTTAAAGATGATTGAAGTTTGCTATGTATTTCAATTATAATAAAGAAGATTTCGATCAAGTTCCATTAAGTTTGTGTAGGAAAGCTAATATTGCTACATGAGGATAAAGAGGATCCTGTCGCATGTCTACACCTTGGTTAGTATTAAGAGAGTCATATAGATCCAATCTAGATTTATTATCAATCATGAAGGTACATGAACCCCTTGATGTAGACTTAGTTGAGTGATTTATTTCCTACTATATTTTCCAAGGTGAGGCTCTTCATTAGTACATATCTAGATCCTATATGTAAACCATTTGTTGTACTTAATCAACAGACAAGGGAAACTTATGGTAGAGGGGCATCAATTTTAGAAGACAAAATGGGTTATTCAAGTGATGGTGAACTAGGCCCAACATGTCAAGGATCTTGGTATCCACTTCCCATAGTAGAGCCACCAAAACTTGGTCATAAACTGGTCATTGGAGATGACCTATCATGTTCAGTAAAAAAGATGTACCCAATGCAACATTGTTCATCCCAACTTCAATTTCAACTGCCATTGATGGGGGTAACATGAGAATTTTTAGTGCTCTAAAAAGGACATTACGACTACACTTTGATGCAAATACTATAGTTGATAGTAACCAACAAAGCAGTGCAAAGAAGCAAAATATTATGGATACTCATACTCATACAATGCTAGTCACAATTCCCTCAATACAAAACCCTAAGAACAATCTACAAACTCCACTTGTTAGTGGTAGTGGGGTAGGATTAGGAAGGGGTGAGGTCTTTGGTAATCCTCTCAATACAATTATTACAACCTCGGGAATTGGTGGAGACAAGTACAATGTTGTAAGTGGTCTTTCTCTTTTTAAACATCATATTGTGTTAGTAGACCCAAATTTTGAACAAACCCAAAAAATAAATAGAAAAAATAATAAAGCATTCAAGAAGGATGTGCTTGGCCTGGCTCATTTTCAAGAACTTGCATCGAGTGTGATATTTCCAACATAGAACATAAATAAAGAAATGATGGAGTTCATAATTGTTTTTCCCCCACTACTAGATAATAACCAACTAAAGAGAGATAAAATGTCATATCTCCATTTTAAGATATAATTTTAATAATAATTAGATAATACAAAAATATAAAACTAGGAAATACTAATTATTTAATCTATATTATTAATGAAATAATATTTAGTATGATATTTTAAATAATTAAAAATAATAAAATTTCAATGAGTAATAAAGAAATAAAATTAAATACAAGAGACAATATTGTAGTAAGTATGTTAACTTTGTAAATAGAATTTTGTAATAAATAATAATAAACACAAATAAGTAAGTAAATAAATAATATAACGTAGAATAATATAAATTAACTAAATCTAATAAAAATTCACAAGAGGTTTGAAAAATAGACATGACTCTTTAAAATTAAGATATAAAAGGAAGGATAGTTTATTTTAGAGAGGAGAAAAAAGGAAGTGGATAAGAGAGGAGTTCAAAAAGGAAAAATGGAAGAGACAAGTAATATGAAGAAACTAAGGAAGTGACTTTTTGAAAAGGTATTGATGATATTGAAAGGACGTGTTCCTTTGAAAGGGTCATAATTATGAATAGTTGCGTCTCTTCAAAAATATTGTTATTATGAAGTATTCAGATTTTTCCAAAGGATTTTAATTATGAAGTGTTGTGACTTTTTGAAAGGATTATAACTATGACGTGTTGTGAATTTTCAAAGGATTTGTAGAATGAAAGGTTGTGACTCTTGAAAAAGAAGAAGGTAAGAAAGGTATGTTTATGGATTATATATTTTTAATTATGTTTATGTATTTATTTATATTTATGAATCATACTTGTGGATAGTATTGTGTTAGCTCATGGGGTTAACACCATGGATATTAATGAGACTCAAAGCATAGAGCATGGACATATTAAGATCTCCATTGTCTTCCATGGCCAAGAATCAATGTGAACTCAAAGCATGGAGCATGTGAGATATTAAGATCTGCATTGTCTGCCAGGACCAAGAAGCAATATCAAAGCATGGAGCATGGAAATATTAAGATCTCCATTATCTTCCATGGCTGATAATCAAGGTGCCAAAATATTGTGATGTTTTCAACATATGCATATGTGAGTAGCATTAGATAAAGGATGCCCATTCAAGAAGAATCTTAAGGGCTGTGCTCTTGAGAAGACGATGAGGTAGCTATGAGCTAGGAAGATTGATCTAGAGACATCCTTAAGATTGGGGTTAAATTAGAGGATAGAATAATATAGTTAATTTGTTATTGTTGTGATTCTGACCATTGTTTTTTAGGTATTACTTGTCCCAAACTAACCCTAATAGTGAGGACATTACATAAATCCATAGAATTTTCATGCTAGCACCCTATCAATGGATTTATCCAAAGTAAAAAAAATGTGGATAGTCAATGTGGCAAAAAAGACCAACTCTGTAGTCTATAGTTCAGTGTTCAAGATGGAGAGAGAAAAAAGAGTTGGAGAAGGTAATTGAAAAGTGTAATAACCCTTACCAACATACCACTAAAAATAACCCTAAATTTAATACACTGTTGAAAGTATATTGCTGAATAAAAGAAATTGTTCTACTTAAATAACTAATGTAAAATAGTGCCAATGTATTTATTCAATGATAACCAAGTGTTTTTACATATGATATGCAATTTTTAGCACTGAAACATTACAACATGGCACATTACAGACAACCCTAACTGGCTAAATTCAACTGAGAACTTGTTACAACTACAAACTGAAATGATGAACTTGGATTGATCAAATGCTGGAGACTGAATGTTGAATATGATATGATGAAAGTGAAACTCCAATTGAAACTCCAAACCAATAATTAAGCACAAGTGAAAGGACTAAAATATCCTTCCCACAGCTGCAATAATTTAGGTGAACTTTCACACCCTCAAAATTGCATACCAATTGAGAGTTTTTGTTCTCAATAACCAATTGTGACCACTTGCAAAAACCCTAGGCTCCACAACGCACATCAAAAAATATCAATAATAAATCTCGATGATAGGCAATGAGCCCTCAATGCCTATTTATTCTTTTTTCCTTGATAGGTCAGCCTCCTTTTTAATTTTTTCTCTACTTCTTCTAGAAACCTCTAGAATATTATTTTATTTAATGACTTTATAAAATATATCACTTTATTAAATTAATTAAATATAAAGTTACCTTATAATATATTTTTAATTGATAACTTTATAAATAATTAATTCCTCCAAAATAGGGACATTACAGGTCTGCCCCTCCTAAAATTTCTTGGCCTCAAGCAATTTTAATGCTGGATGCTACAAAATCACTTCTCCCTCCCAAATAGCATCTTCAACAGGTAAATCTTTCCACTTTACAAGATACTATTTGATTACTCTCTTGTGAAGCTACTTCTCTCTACTATCTAGAATGGATTTTGGCACTAAGATCAATTTCCCCTCATCATCCAAGAGAGGTAATATTGCAGAAGGCATCACATTCTGACACAACGCCTTTTTGAGGTGTGATACATGAAACACATTGTGCACTCTACTATCTGTAGGAAGCTCCAACTCATAAGCCACCTCACCAACTCGCCTGATGATCCTAAATGGTCCATAATAACGTGGCTTGAGTTTCTCTACACCACTCTTCTTGAGAGTGGACTGCTTATATGGCTACAACATGAGGTAAACCATATCATTTACCTCAAAACTATGCTCTGTCCTCTTGTTGTTTGCATACTACTTTTGCTGGTTCTAAGCTCTAACAATGTTGTCTCTGAGAGTAGCAACTATATCCTTACTTTCCTATAATAGTTCACTTGCATGGGGTACCTGAATGTCTCCCAACAACAAATCTAAGAAACTAGGTGCCTCATAACCGTAAAGTGCCATGAAGGGTGTCATTTGTATAGTCATATGGTATGTAGTATTGTAAGAATACTCACAGAGATATATCCATCTGAACCAAGCTCACTATTGATCTACCACATAATTCCTCAAATACCCTTCCACCCATTTGTTTACAATCTCCATTTGACCATCGATCTATGGGTGATAACTGGTGCCAGGTGTAAGCTCAGTGCCACACAATTGAAATACCTCTTGCCAAAAGTTACTCATGAAGCATCTGTCCCTGTCACTCATAAAGCTTCAAGGCAAACCATGTAATCTAAAAACCTTCCTAAAGAAGACCTCTACCACCTGAGTTGATGAGTATGTAGTAGTGATAGGGAAAAAGGGAACATATTTTGTCAGCCTATCCACCACCACATAGATACAATCATGCCCTGAGCCCTAGGCAAGCCCATGATAAAATCCATAGAGATGCACCCCCACTTCCTATCAGGAATAAGAAGTGGCTATAGGAGCCCTACTAGATAAGTGTGCTCTTGTTTGTTCTACTGGAAAACATGACATTCACACACATACTACAAAACATCATCCTTAAGTCCCTTCCAAGTGAACCACTCCCATACTAATCTGTAAGTCTTGAAATACCTAGGATGGCCTATCATTGGTGAATTATGGAATGCTCTCAAAATCAATTGCTTCACTTTCAATCTTGGGACTAAGTTAATCCTATTATTGTAAATAATCAAATCATCTATGAGAGTGTACCTGGTGTCGATTGTTGTTGCCTCCACTATATCAGAGGCCCATGTGTCTCTGGCATATTGTACTACAATCAAGTGTCACCAATCCTCTGATATTTGAATCATAGAAGTGAGGTGTGGCCTATGGGATAAAACATCTACAACAATATTATGTGTCCCCTTAACATATGTGATATCAAAATCATAGGCCTGTAACTTACTCACCCAATTTTGCTGACAATCATTCAGGTCTCGTTGTCCCAAAAAGTACCTCAAACTATTATGATCAGTTTTAATACAAAATTTTCTGCCCACAAGATATTGTCTGAATTTGGCCAAGGCATGCATGATGGCCAACATCTCCTTATCATATATGCTGAATGATCTCTCAGGCCCTCTGAGTTTCCTACTCTCATAAGCTATAGGATGCTTTTCCTACATGAGTACAACACCAACTCCCTCTCTAGAAGCATCACATTGAAGCTCAAATGGTTTTGTGAAATCAGGCAATTCTAATACTGGGCATGTAGTCATTATTTCCTTGAACTGTATAAAATAGTCTTGTGCCTCCTGAGTCCACACAAATGGCCTTTCTTCAACAAATCTATCATGGGTGCTACATGTCATGAGTAGCCACTGAAAAACCTGTGATAGAATCCACATAGACCAAGGAACCCCCTTAACTGTGTAAGGTTCTCTGGTGGTGGCCAATCGACAATAGTGTAGATCTTTTCAAGATCCATTCACACTCCTTCTACACTAATGATGTGTCCAAGAAACAATAGTTCTGTCATCCCCAAATCACATTTAGACTCCTTGGCATACAAGGACTCCCTTTATAAAATGCTCAATACTATCTCCAATTGCTCTAAATGTTCCTACCATGTCCTGATATAGATCAAAATATCATCAAAGAACACCAACACAAATTTCCTCAACTGATGGTGGAAGACCTTGTTCATAGTGGATTAAAAAGTGGTAGGTGCATTAGTCAAACCAAAAGGCATGACTACAAACTTGAAGTGCCCACAATGACATCTGAAAGCAGTTTTCTCAATATCCTGCTCTCGAACTCTAATCTGGTTATAACCTGATCTCAAATCAATTTTTGTGAAAAAAAAAGCCCCATGCAATTCATCTATTAACTCATTGATGCATGGGATGGGATACCTATTCTTTATAGTTCTCTTATTCAACACCCTGTAATCAATACACATTCATAGAGTACCATCCTTCTTTTTTACCAAAATAATAGAAGATGCAAAAGGTGACTTACTTGGTCTGATGTGTCCCATTGCTAGAAACTCCTTGATGGTCCTCTCGATCTCATCTTTGACTCATTTTGGGTGCCAGAATGACATGATCATGATAGGCTTAGCATCTTCCTCCAGCTCGATAATGTGCTCAATGCCTCTGTCTGGTGTCCTGCCTGGTGGAATCTCACTGAATACCTTCTCATACTTGATTCTCAATTTCTGAATATCTGGATGATATTTAGTCTTATGTTGCTCCTCCTGGGTAGACATCAAGGCACATATTGCCACCCACTCTATATTGTTATGCCTGGCTAATCTCTCCAACTGCCTAAATGAGGTAGTCCTGATATCACCATTATGGATAGCCTTTAGCACACGAGTCCTGCCATCCACCTCGAATCATATCTCCATATCCTCTAGTCTTAGGGTAACCTCCTTCAAAGAATGTAGCCATTGAATCCCAAGTACCATGTCTATGTCACCCATGTTGACCACATGATAGTGCCTTAAACTCATAGTTGTTTAGGCACAAAGGTAGATCTCGCACCATCCTGTCATAACGAAGAGTATATCCATCAGCTACCTTGACTCTCAATCCTTCAAACTCCTTAGTAATGAGTCCATGCCTCTCCACAAATTGTGCATCAATGAAATTATGTGTGGCACTTGTATCCAATAGAGTAATACCTTCTATCTTGCCAAGACTCCCCAGAGTTTGAAAGATCCCTCTCTTTGAATACTAGATAGATGTGCCTCCTATAAATGTAGCTCTGGAGCCTCTTTTTTCTTAGCACTATCTACCTCTTGTTCACCCTCTACCTCATTAGGATCCTCATCATGGTGCTCTGAGTTGTTTGAATCCAAACCCTCATAATAATCCCACATTGGCTAGTTAGCCTTCCCCTTAGGCCTCATAGGACAATCATGACCAAACTCATAGGGACCTTTACAAAAGAAGCATAGCTTCTTCCTACGTAGGTCATTAAGAATTTCCTTATCCAAAGGTGCAACTAACTTGCCTTTTGAGTCACTAACCTTCTCTTTACCCTTGCTGAATTCCCCTTTGTTATCTCTAAATGATGAAGAACCCTTCGAACTAAACCAGTTTGCTGGAGCTACAAGTTCCATACTGCAGGCTTTCTTCATGGCTTCCTATAATGTAGGAGGATAAAAGGCCTTTACCCACCCCTTGAGTGGTTCAGTTAATCCCTCTATGAATAAAATGACTAGCCTTTGCTCTAAAATGTTAGGCACCATCATTGCAAGCTTCTGGAAGTCATTGATAAATTGTTCTAAGCCTCTTGATTGTCTCAATTGCGCTAACTCCTAGAAATAAACTTTAGGATTTTTTTTATCAAACCTTTCTATCAATCTATCCATGAACTCCTGATAAGTGGTTATCTAATTGTGTTACAATGTGATCATGCCATGTGTCCACCAATCATGTGCTGCCCCATCTAAGTGTAAAGTGGCATACTTGAGTGCTTCAAATTCTTTCATAGTCTTCAGAGATAGGAAAGTATCCACCTTATGAATCCAAGCACGAGCAGTCTTTTTTCCACTACCATCAAATGTGGGTAATACCAACTTGTTGGTGACCTGTTGCAACTCACTGTGTTTATCTGCCTGCTTCTGCCTTGTAGCTCTATAGTTCAGGTACCTGTCAAATGTCCATCCATCCTATACATATGCTAGTAATGAATCCCACTTATTCCTTGCCTTTTAGAGTTCATCTATAATATCTATTACCATAGCATCAAGTGTGCATGCTGGAGTTCCTTCCCTGAATGTAGGACGTATGGGTCTGTCAGCTATTCTAGACCATGTCCTATATTGTGATCCTGCTATGCTCTTATCATCCTAGTCATTATTAAGATTATTTCTCCTATTTTCCCTAATTAAATGTTGCATCATAACCATCATTTCCTGTGTACTTGCCTCTATTGACTGGAGAAGCCTCTCCTGATGTTGTAAAGTCTCATCATCTTGCATAATTCTGGGTGGGCTTTGAGAATGTCTCTCAGCCATATTCTCAGTTATGCTAGTTCCTTGGATAAATAGAGCCCTTTTGGTTTTTTTACTTTTGTAAACTAAATTGGCTGCATAAACCCTATCAGGTTGGTAGGAAACCGCTCTGATACCACTGTAATGACCCTTACCAATAGACCACTAAAAAAACCCTAAATTTAATACACTGTTGAAAGTATATTGCTGAATAAAAGAAATTGTTCTACTTAAATAATTAATGTAAAATAGTGCCAATGTATTTATTCAATGATAACCAAGTGTTTTTACATATGATATGCAATTTTCAACACCAAAACATTACAACATGGCACATTATAGACAACCCTAACTGGCTGAATTCAACTGAGAACTTTTCACAACTAAAAATTGAAATGAAGAACCTAGATTGATCAAATGCTAGAGATTGAATGCTGAAGATGATATGATGAAAGTGCAACTCCAATTGAAACTCCAAACCATCAATTAATCACAAGTGAAAGGACCAAAATATCCTTCCCACAGCTGCAATAATTAAGGTGATCTTTCACACCCTCAAAATTGCATACCAATTAAGAGTTTTCATTCTCAATAGCCAATTGTGACTACTTGTAGAAACCCTAGGCTCCACAATGCACATCAAAAAATATCAATAATAAATCTTGATGATAGGCAATGAACCCTCAATTCCTATTTATTCTTTTTTCCTCGATAGGTCGACCTCCTTTTTAATTTTTTCTCTGCTTCTTCCAGCAACCTCTAGAACATTATTTTATTTAATGACTTTATAAAATATACCACTTTATTAAATTAATTAAATATAAAGTTACCTTGTAATATATTTTTATTTGATAACTTTATAAATAATTAATTCCTCCAAAATGGGGACATTACAAAAAGTTACAAGAAAACCCATAAAATGTAAAGGCAAAGGAGAAAGCAATAGATAAAAGGTGCAAAAAAATAGAGAAAAGGATATCAAATGCTTCCTCTCAAGAATCAACTGCACAACAAGAAAATATGGAGGCATAAATAAAAATTTTGAAGGAAAATTTGGCAGAAAGCAATAAAAAGCTAAGTTATGTAAATATGTAGAGAGAGAAGCATAACTCAAGAAGTTGAAGGAGAATTTGGAAGAAAGCAACAAAAAACTTAGCAATAGTCGTGTTAATATGGATGCAGATGTAATATTCAAATAACCTAGAGAAAATTTGAAAGAAAGCATTAAACTTGAGAATGAAAGAGCATCTTCACTAGAAATTTTCAAAAAGTTGGAGTCTAGTGGACATATAATCAATAAATTAAATAAGAAATTGGAGAATGAGAAGGAAAAAGAAAAATAGTGGGAAGAGAAAGTAGAGGAAATAAAGAAACAAAGTGAAAATAATGTGTCACAAATGGTGTAAGAGGTACATAAACAAAATAAAATAATCACAACCTATGAATATAGCTTGAAAGAGTCAAATGATCAAATTAACAATTTAGTTAAGCAATCAAAGAAAAATGTGGGAGGAAATTATGGAAAATTTTGATAGGTTGTGTGATTGATTTGAATTGCATGAAAGTGTTTGAGCTATTTATGGGAGTATCGAAGAGTAGGTTGAGAAGAACAAAGACCTTTTTAAGCTCAAGAAGACTACAAGACACATTATAAACATAATCGACATAGATAGTGACAAGTATTTAGAAAGAAATGGAATTCATGATTGCATTTAGGCATCAATAAAGAGATCAACTATCATTCAAAAATGCCAGAGTACAAGGGAAGGAGAAAAATATTTGAACTCATTTGGAAGAAATCTCACCAAGATGAATGAAAAAGGTAAATTAATGACAAGTCTTGGTTTGCATAATCGTTTCCCTTGTAACTCATCACCAAAATTCATTAGAAGGGAAACTTACAAAAAAGAGTTGGAGGCCAAAATGAGTTATGAAGTAGTCAAGTTTCCTTACAATACAAATCCTAAAGGCATTGTGAATTGCATCAAGTTAGTGGAAAATCTAAATTCACTATTGGATGTAGCATTGATTTCAAGTAAATCTTCAAAATATGGATGTCTAAAAAAGTTTCATGTCATCTATTATAAAATAACAAGTGTTTAAATTCGAAACAAAACATATTTCAACATCCTAAAAAAGCTGACCCAATCTTTAATAATCTCATAAGATATCAATTATAGTATGTATTTATACTTAGAAAGTATTTTTAATAATATTTATAGTATTTATCCAATTTATACCATTTGGATAAACTACCAGAATCTAGATTCTATAATGATATTTATTGAACACACTTGTTAGATGCAAATGAAAAAAAAAGAGTGTTTGCTATTGAATTTGATGCTACTCTTTCCATGAGGAAAATCAACTTGATTTTGTTTTTCCTCCCTTATTATCATGTGTAAATAAAGTAATGAGAATTTTAATATAAATTTACAAGTATTTTACCATAATAGTGTATCATATGAGCATAATAGTACAAATAAAAATCAATAGTAATGGTAAAATTTGAATGATTGATGACATCATCTAACATATAAGGCACATGTTTGTTTGACATTAGAGATTTAGAAAATTTATGCATGATAGATTATGAGATACAAAGAATAATGTCCATAATCTAGAATGTAGATTGTAGTAATTACTAATAAGTAATAAATTTAGAGTTGCCACATCATTCCATAATTGCTACAAATTCCACTGTATCTCATCATCTAAATCTTTGAATGCCTCACCATCAAGTTGAAATAGTCCTTCATTATACTCCATATTTTCTCTAGTTTGTATACCTCTGCTTGCTTGATCCTCAGCTTCACCTTCAACACGAATAATACAAATATCATTACTTGAGTTATTGATCTCATTGTTTGAAATATTTCCCAAACCTCTTCTTTGATATTTCTTCCTCCATGGTTTCAATGCCCTTTATTAAGGAAAATTATTGACTTCAAATCTTGATGTATACAACCTCTGACAATTTTCCAAATTCTTGTCTAGTTTATTTGTTACTTGTTGAGCTATCATTTTGAACAATGTTTAACAATGGAAATCCTTTCAAATCTCTCTCTTGAAAAAGTTTATCAATAATCTAAGGTTTCAAATGGCTATTTTTCAACCTTTTGGGTAACTCAATTAAAGATAAATGTATATGTTCACAAGGAGGCCTTTGCTAGTACTAACCAATCTACACACCTGTCATTGAGATGTAACCATAAAATAGATATTTTTGTATTTTATGCTTTATGATGAATGTAGTTTATCAATAAAACTATATGAATTCCTATTTTAACCAAGTGCTTGAAAAGCAAATAATGAAGATGGAGTAATGAGAGATTAAAGAAAATTACTAAAGGGGAAATTCCTAACAGACATAAGCCAAAGTAACAACACATCTTTGAATTAAATTATCAAAAGCATCTAGGTAGGAAACCAATGAAATCAAGAGCAACACTTCCTAAACTCTATTGATGCAACCATCGATGGGAACTTCAACAATAATCAAAAGATGTTTCACTTTTCATCAAATCATGAGGCCACATAAAGTGTTCAAACACAAGACAAAATGCTATGTAATAAAAAAGATGATCCTTTCTCCAATTTGTCACAACAACAGAATTTGTTAACACAAGGAAAACACAAGAACTAAAAGATCTCACAACCATAACAATGAAATAAAACCATTAGCCCCATTATTATTCATGAACATGCATTCACAAAAATAACACACTTTGGCAAGATTTACTACACTCAGAATGAAAACACCAATAATATTTATCATTACATTAAAATAATGAACCTTAGTACATATTACATCCATGTATTTAAAAGAAATCCTCTCCTCCCTTTGTGTTAGGAGTGAGAGCTCTTCTAATGCAAACTCATGCTAAAAAAACTAAAAAAAAATGCTATTTACATACAAATTGACTCTTTAAATGGTGCTAAGTAGGTCTCCACCTTTGTTTATATCAATTGATGGGTGCATGAGCCTTTACATGATTTAAAACAAAATAATAATGAGAAGATAAGAAGGTAGAACCAATGAGATGATCTAAGAGACATTTGGAGCTCTAAAAATGGAAGCTTAGGCATCTTTAGGCATTTCTAGAAGTTGAACTACTGCCAAAATACATTTACGATGCATGGAATGCTCTAAAATAGTAATTGAAAATTAAATATTGGCATACTAATTCTTCAAAATTGTCAATGCACCTATGAGAAAAGTGCACCCACACATCTACGTGACAGGTCCCAAAAATCCAAAAATTCTTCTAAGTGTCAAAACTGAATTTCTAGCATCTGGGTTTTCTTCCCCTTCATACAAAATTGATGTTTGGATGTTTTCTTTTAAACTTCTCTATTATCTCGATTACTTCATTTGCCTTTGGTAAATACAATGAATCATACTTATTCTTAGCTACTTGTTGGTAGTTGCTTACTTCTATTCTTATATCCACAAAATCCTCAAGCTTGGTATCTAGTTCCAACAATGCTTCTTCAATTTTAAATGCTTATCTTATATCATCTTCTAATGAAGAATTTTAAAATGTATATTTTAATTTTTGAGCCACTATTTTTACTAAGGAAAGCTTGATCTTTGACTCATCTTCAAAAATCTCAAGGCTAGCAATATATTAGTACTTATCCGCTTCCAAAAATTGCTCTTGAGCTTTATTCTTAATCTATTGAATACCTTCATGTAATCCCTCCATAAATTTATTCCCAAATGATATCTTTTCTATCCAATAATTTAATTTATCTAGCCCCTCTACTAAGTATATCTCCATCAGCATTAGATACCTTTTCTCTTTGATAGATTTGAGTGCCTGCAGGTCATTAGCCCAGGTATGCACTTCATCCATTAGACCAAAATATTAGTTTTGTTAGAATTAATGTTGATGGTATTAATTTGTGGTAGTATTCAAAGAATTGGAGAGGATGTTGCAATATTGACATGTTACATTCATGACTATGTTTGTCATTGATGGCAACATAACAATAATTTTGTAAAGACTAGCAGAATAGCAGACATAGATCATGGTCATATGAATAGAGTTTGATGATTAGGGGACATGAAGTTAAGGACATGTTCTACTTTGTTTCCTAATGATGAGGTTAAGTTTGTGTACATTTAGTCAAAGACATACAATAGTTATAAGTGATTTACAGAGAGTAGTGCAGAAACATAGTACCTGTGGAATAGTTTCTAATGATTGTATTATATCTTCTAATAGAGATATAATACATATATGTGAAGTTATACAGTGATAGAGGATAGTCTAATAATAATGTTAGAAAGTGTGCAAGTCCTGAAGTGTCATGTGTGAGAAGTGGCGAATAAGAGAAGATTATTTCATAAATGTGAGTAAGCGATTAAAGGGATTATTGGATGTGGAGTTCATGATCTGGTATTGAGATCAGAAGGAGTAGGATTCTGGTTGAAAGAACAAAGAAAGAGGAAGGAGCAATACAATTAATTTCTATATTGTATAAGGAATAATATAGAGATCATTTTGACAATGGGTTCATTGGTCTTGCACATGAAGTTGTTTGGATAGTGGGTCCATCTTCCTTCTACAACTCTTAATAGGGTTGGAATCTCCTAACAAGGATTCAAAGTCTCCTAACAGGGAATGATGTGTACTAAATGTTTTCATAGACTCCTAACATGGTCCATCCTCTAACAAAGAATATTTATATTAGTACATCATCTTATGGGTACCATCCTCACCAAGGTTTTCCCTTTGATCAAGGGTTTCCCTAGTTAACATATATGGTGTTATTGTGCATGAGTACCTTGTTATGGTTTTTGATTATATTTCTCATATGGTTAAAATTTAATAAGGTTGATAATCATGATAATATTTGAACAACTAATTCACCCCCTTTTCCTAGTTATATTGGTGGACTATATATTCTAAAAATTAGTATAAGAGCTTTAGGTCCTTGAAGGGAAAGGTTAACAACTTTGGGAGATCAATTACAAGTCATTTTAGAAAAAAGATAGTCCCAAGTAAGACGGAGGAGATTTTGAAACCCAAAAAATGGAGCTTCTTGGTGAATTATCAGAATTGTTTACAGAACTGAGCATTGAGTTTCCAGATCTAGAATCATTTTGTTGCTTACAAAAGAATAGAAGCACAAGTAAAGACAAATCTAAATATGAAGAAGATAAGAAGATAAAAGAAGGTATTGATCTGCTTATGAAAAAGGATCCAGAAGGTATGAATTTTGTTTGTTTTTTGGACATGTAAAGAGTTTGGTCATTTTTCGTCTAGATGTCCTAAGAGAGTGAGAAAAACTAGAAAGAGTTCACTTTTGAATGATGATGAAGAATTTAAAGTAAGCATGGAAATATTCTTGAATGAATGTGATGATAAAGATAATGAGCTTGAATTGGTTAAGAAAGATGAAGTAATAGAAGAGATAGCTTTGGTAACTATCATTGATCCAACGGCTAACAAAGAGAATGTAGACATTTTATTTGAGACTAACAATGATCTATAGAATGATGTGAAAATTATTGAGCAAAGAGAAGAACTGAGATCTAAACCAAGAGAAGAGATAAGAGTTGAGATATAAACTCCTACATCTAACAAGAACATGACAAAGAATCACCCTCCAAAGCAGATAATTGGAAGCAAAGACAAAGGAGTGGTGACAAGAAACATTGTTAATGAGGAACTATGTTTTATTTCTCAAGTTGAACTTAATAGTAAAAATGAAGCATGTAAAGATGATCATTGGATTCAATAAATGAAGGAGGAATTAGATAAACTTGTGAAGATCAACACATGGGAATTAGTTCCTAGGCCTATAGACAAGAATGTTATTGGAACCAAATGGGTATTCAGAAAAAGTTGAATGAACAAGGCCAAGTTCTAAGAAACAAGACTAGAATTGTATGCGAAGGATATTCATTGCAAGAAGGAATAGATTATGAGGAGATAGAAACCCTTGTAGCTAGAATGGAATTAGTGAGAATGTTCTTAGCTTATGGAGAAAATAAAAAATTCAAGGTGTATCAAATGGATGTTAAATCAACCTTTCTAAATGGAGAACTCAAAGAAGAGGTTTACATTGAGTAGCTTGAAGGTTTCCCTTTGACAAAAGGGAAAGACATGGTATGTAGATTGAGGAAAGATCTACATGGTCTAAAGTAAGCACCTAGAACCTGGTATGAAAGGTTGGACAAGTATTTGGCAAAGCTTGGATTTGCTAAAGGTACAACACATAGTAATTTATACTTAAAATTAATTAAGAATAGTTTATTGATAATAGCCATATTCATTGATGACATAATTTTTGGAGGCAATGATGAAGCAAGTGATAAGTTTACTAAAGAAATGAAGAATCAATTTGAAATGAGCATGATAGGAGAGATGAAGTTCTTTCTAAGTTTTCAGATTGTGCCAAATAGTAATGGTATTCTCATTTCACAAGTAAAGTATCTGAAGGACTTTTTGAAGAGATTTGTCTTGGAAAGTTGTAAGCATATTGGTACATCAATGATAACTGGTCATGAGTTATCTAGAAAAGATGAGACACTATAATTGAGTAGAAAAAGTAAAGATCCATGATTGGAGGTTTGCAATATCTAACTTACACTAGACCAAATATAGCACATGCATTTAGGATTGTAGCTAGATTTCAAGCTAATCCAAAGGAATATCATTATGAAGTAGTAAAGAGGATATTCAAATATTTGAAGGGAATATCTGATTATGGGATATGGTATGATAAATCAAGTAATTTCACTCTATGTTCTTATACGGATGTGGATTGGGCAGGCAATATGGATGATAGAAAAAGCACCAGTGATGGAGAATTCTTTCTTGGAGGAAGATTGGTTTCTTGGCTAAGCAAAAAACAAGATTGTATTTCATACAGTACATCTGAGGTAGAGCATGTAACAATAAAAAATAACTATAATCAAGTTATGCGGATGAAGTAGATGTTGAAGGATATTGGGATAGAATTTTCAGAACTTGATATCATATATTGTGATAATACAAGTACAATAAGTACGCAGAAGAATTTTGTATTGCATTCTAAGACTAAGCATATATCAGTTAAGTATCATGTTTTGAGAGAGAAGGTAGTAGAGAAAGAGAATAGGTTGGAGTATGTTATTACTAAAGATCAGATTATAGATATATTTATAAAGTCCTTACCTAAAGATATATTTTAGTACTTGAGAGGTATACCTGGGGTTATGCCCCTACCTACTTTAGAGTAGATGATGCAGAGATTGCATTGGTCTATTGGTAGAGAGCACTATTGTTTGATTGGATTGAATGTTGATGCTTCCTAAATGGGGGAGTATCTATAATGAGTAGATTCATTAAGGACTCTTGGTAATTGGTCTTGAACAATATCTTTGGACACTTGAGCTAGTTGAAGACTTAAAACAATTGATTGACATAATAAGGCCTTTGTCTTTGATGTCAAAGGGGGATAAATGTACATGAAAAAAAATCCTCTAGGTAATAGGGGAGAGATAGTTGAATGAGGAGAGATGAGCACATCCTTATTCTTTATTAAGAAAATTTAGAAAGATCTATATCTCTATTGGGGATATATGCAACATAAAGAGTTATGATGTATGGGAGAAAAGCTAGGAGTTGTTTAGTTTGTGAACAACTAATGCCAATCCTTAAGAAGATGCAAAATAGAGTAGTTTCCCAGAGGATTTCAGATTTGATTGATGAAGAGGATTTGGAAAGATGACAACACTTTAGCAACAAAGTATTGTTTGGTATTCTTGGAAGCTAGATGTTTTTCATCTATGTTGCTAGTAATGCTAAAGTGGGAGATTGTTAGCATGAATGTTGATGGTATTCCTTTGGGTGAGTAGCTTAAGCATTGGAGAGCATGCGGAAACATTGGCATGTTGCATTCATGACCATGTTTGTCATTGATGTCAACATAGTAGTAATTATGTAAAGATTGGCAAAAAAGAAAACAAAGATCGCGGTCATATGAACATAATTTTGATGATTAGGTAATGCAAAGTTAAGGAAATGTTCCACATTGTGTCTTGATGATGAAGTTAAGTTTGTGTAATTTAAGTTGAAGACATACAACAATTATAAGTGATTTATAGAGAGAAATGCAAAAACAGAGTACTTGTGAAATAGTTTTCGATGATTGTATTATATCTTCTAACAAAGATATAATCTAGATAGGTGAAGTTATATAGTGATAGAGGACAATATTTTAATGACATAAGTAAGTGTGCAAGTCTTGAAGTGGCATGTGTGAGAAGTTGTGTAGACTCTAAGATACAAGTTCTAGTGTAATTATGAAATAATTAATTATCTTACTATGGTCCTATTGTAATTAATTGGGAAAGCCTCAAGGCCAACTCAAGGAATTTTTTTGAGAATGTAGTATAAAGAAAAGTATTTTTATTGATTTTAAAGTGTGTATGGAATGAAAAGTGATCAAGGAAGTGGGAAAAAGATCAAAGTATTTGGTAAATGTAAGTAACCGATCCAAGGGATTATTGGATGTGAAGTTTGTAATCTAGTATTGAGATCAGAAGGAGCATGAGTCTGGTTGAAAGGACAAAGAAAGAGGAAGGAGCAATACAATATAATTAATTTCTATTGTTCTACAAGGAATAATACAAAGATCATTTGGATAGTGGGTTCATTGATCTTGCCCCTGAAGTTGTTTATATAATGGATCCATCTATCTTCTACAACTCTTAACAAGGTTGAAATTTCTCCTAATAGGGATTCAAGGCCTCCTAACATGGATTTATATGTACTAAATATTTTCATAGCCTCCTTATAGGGTCCATCCTTTAACAAGGAATATTTATATTAGTACATCATCTTGTGGGTGTCATCCCCATCGAGGTTTTCCCTCTGATCAAGGGTTTCCCTATTTAACATATCTAGTGTTATTATGCATGAGTATCTTGATATGGTTTTTGATTATATTTCTCATATGGATAATATTTAATAAAGTCGATAATTATGATAATATTTGGATAACTAATTCACCTCCCTCTTAGTTATAATGGTGGACTATATATTCTAATAAGTTTATAATGGTAACAAATTTGTTGGCAATAGTCTTGATGTTTTGCAATAGGTTCAAATTTCCCAGTATTATTTTCCCCCTCTCTCCTCAAAACTGTGACACCATTGTTGACAAGCATCCAAAAATGAATCCATTTGTGGTCCTACCTACTTCCTTCCAAATGTGGCTCCAGTAGAGATCTTAGGATTATCTAGGTCTATAGGTCCCACCACTTCATTCAGGTAACCTCTTAATAGCTCATTGTGATTTTGCAACATTATTAGCTCTCACTCATCCCTATCCATCTGCTTAAACACTTTCTTAAGGCCCATGGTAATCAAGACCTTTTTTGTATCCACCATGGGCTTTCCCAATATGACCTTCTTTATCTAGTAATCCTTTGGATTCAATTCTTTGGTGTTGGCATGAGGAGGGGGAATGGCAATATGTGCTAGAAGGTCATGATCTTGACTCTTCCTTATGAAGGAAAGTGTTCTATCATAACCCTTAGGTAGCCCAGATTTCTTCATCACTTTTAGCAATTCTATCATTCCCTCCTCTTTCGTGAGTTCCATCTACTTCTTTTGTCTAAACATGACCTCCTCCTTAAGCCATGATGGTTTTGTCCCCACTAGTGACATATATTTTGCTAAAGAATTTGGTTTTGAAGTAGGCTCCTTTCCCTTACCACTCCTCTCTGAAGTCTTCTCATGTTGAGGAAGATATTTAGAGAGAGATTTTGTGTCATGTTGGGCTAAGGACCTAGCATCTACATTTGGAGGAACTTTTTGTCTTTCTTCCACTATTTTTCCTTCGTTAGATACTTCATCAACATGAAACTATTCATATTCTCCTTCTAAATTTTGACTCTTTGTTTCTACTTGGATTGTCAGAGGAGATGGAGCTATTGATCCTCTATCCTTTATTACTATCATGTCTTGTGTAGGTGGAGGAGGAATGTCAAAAGGTCCTTAAGCTAGAGGAGGTAATTGATTCCAATCCTCTCCTAACGAATCATTCCTAGGAGTATCCCTTATTTTATCTCCTACCATCTCGGTGCCTATTGGTATGAAATTAAAATCCAAGTGCTCAAGAATACTTGCTCCTTCACCCTTCATTTATTCAATCTAATTCTACTGCTCATATTCCTAGGTCTCAGCATGGATGGTCTCCCTAGGTATAGATGGAGGTGTTTGAGTAAAGCTTCTCCTTTTCTCTTCTTTGGCTACAGTAGCTCAGTGAGTTCTTCTATTCAAAGGGATAAACTCAATTTGTTCCTCTTCTTCCTTGTCCACCACTTTGGGAGTAGTTTTTGACACCTATGGAGAGGGAGTTATCTTCTTTTATAATTTCCTCCTTTTTATTTCTATTTGGCCTCTCTTGGGCACTGATGGGGAGGCTTCTTCTTTTGAGGCTTAGGGAGGTGGAACTAATTCCTATTCTAGTAGTTCCTAATGTTGTTGCCCATGTTTATCTTGTTTTGGCTCTTGTTATGCTCCTTCTTGAGTAGTCAATTCTTCTTGAGCCTTGACTACTTGCTTTCTTATCTTGGAGATTTCCTTTCTCTTCTTAACCTTTCCTTTTCCAACCTTAAAATACTCTACCTCTCACTCATGCTGGCATACCATTCCGACCTCATTGACAATTTGGTAGGGTAGGTTGGTATAGTGACTTTTATTCCCTTTCCTTTCTTTGGTCTAGATATATCATGAAGAGGTGTGACTTGGGGAACTAGATCCATCCAAAATGGTTTCTTGATCCATTCCCTTGTAAGTTCGACCACATGTCAACCTTGATTATCCATATCATCATTGTCCTCATACCCTATTTCTACGTTCATGATGGGCTGATCATAGATCTTATCCCTATTGTTTAAGGGATCCATTATCTTAGGGACATCTTTTTCCTAGGCCTTTAGGGGTATCTCCATGTTTAGGAATTTTTTTGATAGTTGTAGAATCATTCTACAATAGTCCCTAATATAGACATCATAGTTATCTACCATATTCATCTAATGATCTTCTAATGTTTCCTCATGTACAAATTTCTTCCCTGCTAGATGTTACACTATCCCAATATTATCAAAATATGGTCATGGAGCCTAATGCTCCTCCAAGGGATATTGAGCCCATCCTGAGTCAAAAGTAGCAATATCTTGCTTTGCTTTACTTCAAATGCCCCAATGGTGATTGACCACACCCATATTTTCTTATATTTGTTTCTCACTCTGTCATATGTAGAAGTGAGTTGGCAAGCTATCTCTAATAGTATGATCCTGTTTAATGGGTATCTTGAGAGATTTTTAGGACACACAAGAGTACCATCTACTTGAAGATAGGTGAAGGTCTCAAATTGGATGTAATAGGAACCAACTTCTATTATTTGTGTTGCAACTTCTACTGATTTCCTCTTCACATAATTGCCTTTGATAAACCTAATGATGATGAATATGAAACCATCATTTACCACCATGTATTCCACACTTTTTATTGGGAGCTTCTTCTTCACAAGTTATAGATATACTACATAGGGCCAAGCATTTGCATCTTGCACACTTCCCTTTTTGTACAATATTGGGTAGTCTGTGTTCCTTGCTGCCAATAGATACACCCTATAAGAAGTCATGTAAAAATGGGGATCATTCTTCATCATGATTAGTTTCCCGTCCAGATTGTCACTTGGGATAGTGGCCTAATTAATAGGCATCTTCATTGTTTTGATGATTTTGATGAAGTGCACCATCCATGTCTCTAAGTGACTTACTGTGGGAAGGCCCATGGATCTACTTAAGAGGACTATGGAGTAGAAAATATCATAAATCATGTATCCTCATGTCATATCAACCTTTTGTACTATCTGGTCCAAGGGTGTCCTGTCAATTGGATACTTAGATTATACCAATTCCTTGGCTTTTGCTTTGTTCTCCCTATACCATCTATTTGCACCTTCATAAGATATTTGAATGTATTGGTCTACCCTGAGGAGGTGGGAAACCTTCTCAATGTTTCATAGATTGAGATTAAGGACTATCTCTCTTGTCACACTCTTTATGACCTTCTTGTCTGGCACATAATGTTGAGCTAATGTCATGATCAACTCAGAGGATTGAAATGATGTAGGGTGTGAATGTTGATTCAATAACCCACTTTGGATCAAGCCTGACACCATCACTAATATTTCATTTGGTTTTTTGTAGAGGTTTAAGAAAACATTCCAGTCAATGTACCCTAATTCTATGTCTCAAATCTTTGTGTGTTTGTCCTAGAATCAAGATTTCTTCGAGGCTCCTTGGTATTTGAATGCCACTGGCTTTGGTGTCATCTTTTTTGCCATAGAGGATGATTATGAGGCCATTGTATTTGCACAAAATTGGAGAGACATAAGTATTATGATATCAAAAGACATTAATGATGCTTAGTTGGGACTTAGACTGACAAAAAAAATGAGTAAAAATAGTCAAACCTAACCCAAAACCCCATTAAGAGTCTATTTTGCACACTAGCACACTTAGCTCAATTGTGCAGGTACATTAGGTGTGCTAGTGCACTTTAAATTTTCCTCTTTAATCTCAATGTGTGTAGTTGCACACCTTGCACATGTGTGCAATGTGCACACATGGGAAGTGTTGTTTATGTTATTCTTTTAGGGGGGAGATTTGTGTTTTAGGTGCACACATGCACACATCTAAAAGATGATTTTTTACCTTGGTAAGGTGTGAGGGTAGGAGACTTTGACAAGTAGAGTAGCTAAGGTACAAAGATGTGGTCACAGAGAGCTAGGAAAAAGATAAGTGAGGAGGAAGGGGGAGGGGGTCTATTAAAGAACCTGTAACACACATTGTGCACCTTCAAGGGTGCATAAGTGTGCACTTAGCACTTTTAAAACAAAAATACCCCAAAATCAATCTTTTTGCCCCTCTAATTTGCTTGACACTACTCGATAGGAGACAAGATTATGACCTAGACTGAGAAGAGGGTCCAAATTGAGCAAGGTTTTTGATTGGGTACCTATGTGAGGTTTTGAAAATAGGGGGTCCCCATTTTATGACTCAAAATGAGGTGTGTGTTGTGGGACCACAATATTACCTATGGCTTTAAGAATTTCATAGCACTAAAAAATATCTCACCCTCCATAGACCCCAATATCATGGTCAAAAATTTTTCAACAAGCTTGAAAAATTCTCATATTGAATACCTCAATACTTTTCTTTGAGCTAGATATCCCCAAAGTTTGGTTATGATCCATCTTCTCTGGGGTTTTGCATAAGATCATATTGTTCCTTCATTGTCTTGGCAAAATGACATGATTTCTCTCTCAAATTAGATTCATCTAAAATTCCATTTATATTTACCCCATTGATTTCTTTGGTTTTGCAAAGCTTATCTATCAAATCCATTAATTTATCTCAAATATTTTTGAATTTTGAAACTCCAATAATTGGGAAACACAATACACATTGATTCAAGTAATTTGTGTTGAGGAAATGTTTCTTTGATTTCTAAGGAAAGGTTATAAGAAATTTCCTTCATAGAATTAGTTATAGACTTAACAATCTGGCCAAACACTTTCTTTGTAATAGTTAAATTTGGCTGCATGGGCTTCTTTCCTTTTCTCGTGGGCACATACCTTCCATAATAGTACATTAGTATCTCAACACCATGTATATTGGTACATAAATTCTCATTTGTATCAATCTTTAAAAAATTATTAGGATTATTGAAAGTTGTGATTGTGGACCACCTTGAATATTTTTCATCCATAGAAAATGAATATGGATTTCTATAGAGATTATTGAGGGACCTGCATGTCATTTTATGCAACGTATTATATTCTATAATATACATTAATCTTTGCTAGATCTTCTTAATTATATTCCTCATTTCCTTAGCATGGAGAGAAAGGTTGCTAACATTACAAGTGTCTATACATTACTTAACCTTTTAAGTAGCTCATTATATTTTTGTTGGCCAGCCTCATTGTGAGATAACTCCATTGTACTAAGCAATGTGGATATTCTGAAAAGACTGGATGAGTTGGTCCATCCAAAGAAATCCATCTAGTATCATTGTCATTAAAAAGCTTTCTCCCATTATTTATTCCTTCAACAAACCATTGAAATTCTCCAAATCATTTAGGACTTCCACATAAGTGTCTATAGTTCTCTTTGATTAAAACTTCAAATTTGTATATTTGTGAATAATTGTTGACATTTCTAAAATCTAGATTCATTTTGTGGGCCATGTAGTGAATGCAAACAATATAAGGCACACATTTTTTTTAAAACTTTGTGACAAGACCATTCATGTGGCCTTGCATTACTAAAGCTCTAGCTACTCCAACACACACCATATTTTGGGAAATTGTCATTTCATATATACCGCCATATTCAATTAAAGAACTCTTTACTAGTTCAAATATGTTTTCTACCGTTGAATTATCCTTCATTTTAACTATAGTTAGTAGATTGGGATGAAAAAAAAAACTATGCACATTATAGACATGCATGCATACGCACACAGTATTGTCTATTTCTATCACCTCATCTAAAAATAATGCATTGAAATTTGACTCTTTAACTTTTTCCTTGATATTTTCCTTTTTAACCTCATCAAGACAACTTGCCCATTCTCATCCATTTTTTATTGACCAGTGAGTCCTAGGGTAGTAATGAACTTTTAGAAAGTGTAATAAAGAACTCAATGGTGGGTAGTCTATTATGACATGGCCTTTTCTCAAAATATAAAAGACAACACTTAACTAAAGAGCTTTACCCATTTCTTTAATTGTCATTGTTTTTCCAATAGGAGATTCAATTGAGCCTTTTACTTTAGTAGGCTTCATTTATATTTTCTCCTAAAATTAAAATATTTCTACATTCTTAATATTCACTCCATCTATGATTTTCTTCTCATAAACATTACCCATATGCTTTTCTATGGTGTCACTTTTTAGCTACAACCTCTTTTCCTTTTTGTTTATCCTTATGCATATGATACATCTATATTCTACTAGATTCTCACCTTCAATTGGATTGTGCATGGGTTCAATGAATGGATAATTTGAGGCTCATTATATTTTAAAATTCTTTAATGATAGTCTCAATTTCAATCATTTTTGGATTTCACATCATTTTTTGCTTTGTATTTTCTTTTTCCCTTTCCTGGATGTGCACCATTACCATATTTATAATTCTCATCCAAGTTTATTATATTGTTTTGGCTACTCTCGGTATAGGCCTAAAGATTTTGGATACTCTAGGTATTTATCCAAAGATCTTCTTCAACTTCATCATGAACTAAGATATCAAGTTCACCAACTTCTTCAATATGTGCAAATAGCACCAGTAGTGGTTGGGAATCTTATAGATCTAGTTGTGATGTTGTAGCTTCCTAATTTTGGCCACTAAAAATGATGAAATGGTTTTATGAGTGCATTTGGTTGGCCTTTCTTGGTTTCCACCACATGTAGGACTCTTACCCTTGGTCATGTTCAACATCTCTGATTCTCCAAAGAAATATAGGTTGCCAAAAATATCAACTTGCTGAAAAATATCTATTGACTATTGCATATATTTATCTAAATAGGATTCATTTGCTATATGACTTATACTATAAAATATAGATGTCCCAGGTTTCCCTAGTTACTGAATGACTCAGTAGTCATTGGTCACATGTGATAACTGGCCACTAATAGTCTAACTTGTACCTACTAAATAAGAACAAGGTAAAATTGCAAAATTCAGATAGATAGGGGTTTAAATTACTCACCTTTGCCTAAATTGTACTCGTCACTCACCAATACTCTTGTCTATTTGAGAAATTGAGAATTCCATCTCGATTGGAATGATGATAACCTACTAATATGTGAATGCAGTTATACCAATCCTTGGCAAATTTTGTAGGAATATTATAGTGTACACAAAATATTTGGGAAAACATGTGTAATAAAAACATGTCTTATGTAATTTCCAAGGCAATTATGGTATGTCCAATATCTATCCATACATAATAGAGTTGGATAAATTGAATTAGTGTGGGACACACTTCCACATATTTATGGGGTGAATATCATCCCTCTCCTAAAAAAACTTTTAGAACTATGGGAAAATTTAGGCTATCCAAAAAGTTCCCTTTCAAAAATCATATATGAATGTGTTTAATTTTCCATGTGAAAAAAATAATTTTGATTGGCCATATTGTGTGAAAAGGAAAGTTGATAGCATAAATCTTGCGGCAATGGGGCTAAGAGTGTGACCCATTTTTGGAAAACTTGGGGAGACATGCCCTAGTACATATGTGGAAAAAATTGCCAATATAACATACACTGATGTACAAAATAAGCCAATTAGTGAATATTTTCCATTAAAGTAAACCTTTCTTTTGGTTAAGGTTCTTTTGTCTAACTATGCACTTGTTCCAAAGACAGTCTCTAATTTGGTTTGATTCTAATTTTGCTTCACTGCTAAAATGCTTGTAGCTTCCCAAAAAATGTTTCTCTATTAAAGTTAGGTGTTACTGTAATGATCTCTTCCACAACAATTGCCTTGTTCTCATAAATAAATGGAAATGATATCAAGATCTTCCATACAACTTCATCTTCTATAATAGTTCCATCACAACTCTTTATCCCTACAACAATCTCTTATATTCTTTGAAAGCATGACGTTATGGATTCATCTTCCAACATTTTAGCACTATTTAATATATTTTTTCAATTCTTCAATTAATAATTATTTCCATACTAATCACCTTCAATAAGAAATTCTAATATAACAAAAATATCATGAGAAATATGTAAATTATTTACCTCAACACATTTTGATTTAAGTAGTGCAATACTCAATGCTTCCCTTGCATACATTTGAAACAAGAAAAGTTCCTTCTATTTAGCATTTCATGATCCCAAATCTTTTCTTAAATCACATTCCTCCTATCCTTTGTAACCAACTAATAATCAATCCCCATGCATAACAGATGTATATTCATTTTCTCCTTCCAACTATCATAGTTCTCTCCATAAAATTTCAGACTTTCCTTCCTAAATTCTATGGATCACAAAGATCACAGTGGAAGACTAAGCAAATATCCAAACACCAATAGATCTCCAAATGCCAGTACTGACCAAAATGACTAATCATGGAAGGACACAAACAATTTTGAATCTGAAACATTTTGAAATAAAAATGCAATTCCAAGATATTCAAGAACACCATAGAGGGTAGCTAAAAAACTTGACAAAAACTTTTGGTCATATTGAAAAGTGCTAGTTGTCTGCCTAGATAGGTTTTTCCAAAGACCCAGGCAATACTTCAAATCAACACTATGATACTTTTCCAATAGCGTATGACCTTTCTAAAGAATGCATGCGATACTTTTAGGGTTTGGGTGACACTTCTCCTAAATTTGTGTGATACTTCATAAGTATCATATGATCTTTCTTCAATGGGCATGTGATACTTCAAAGTATCACATGATAGTTTTCCTATGGGCTCATGATACTTTCTAGTATTGCATGATTCTTCTTCTTTGGGCATGCAATACTTGAAAGTATCATCTAATATTGATGCATGGTCACCTAGGAAAAGAAAGAAATGCTCCAAGGACAAACAAAGGGATAAAATAAGAAGTTAGAACCTCCACACTGGGGAGTACTAGATCCACAGTCAATGCATAGACACTCGAAACAATAACTACAAGACAAAAGTTCTTCATCTAACCATCTAACATAGAAGTGAAGGGAAAGAACTAAGAGAAACATCATAATGTATTCAAATAATAAGCTAAGTGTGTAGTTCCTCCTAGCTATAACAACATCATGAAACCTTGAAGGTCCTAGCCATCCCTTGTGCACAACATCCCAAACTGCCAATTGGAAAGTTAGAGTTGTCTTATAAGGATGTCACTACTAAAGCATAATAACATCATAAGAATATGAAATCTAACATGTTAAACCAAAAGCAATAGATACTCCAACTAAATAGATAACATTATCTAATCATATGCTAAACATCATAATAAGGGAATGTGTCAATAAGCTAATGTCATCTAAACATGATATACGAGCATTCCAGTGCAAGCAAAAATCACAAGGAAGCATACTCTAGAACCCGAAGTACCAAGTAAAAATCTCTAGCAACAATTGCACTAGGATAATAGACTATCTCTATACAACAATCCCTAGCAGTGGCATAGGTAGCTATGCATCCCAATCACATAAAACTCGTAGGTCCACTCCCATCGTGTTGATGGGGATAATGATCCAACCACAAACACACATAAAGAAAAATGTCCATGGTTAACACTCACACCAGACAATAATGATGACTAAAACCAAGAACATGAGACAATGCAAGTACTATTGGTAGTGGGCCAATGTCCCTCACAGGATTCATGACATGGCTTAACCACCTCCTATGATTCTATAAAACTATTGTTTGCATTGGGCATTAACAAGTCAATCTTTTGTTGCAATGACAACCCTATCCTTTCTAACAATTTGTATTAGAGCTTGGCCATAGTTTCAAATCCTACTAGCCACAACAAGTGATGCTAGGAGGAGGATTGTTGGCAATGGGCCAGTGTCCCTTGTAGGATTCCCAACATGGCTTAACCACCTCTTGTGGTTCTATAAGAATATTGGTTGTATCAGGCATTAACACCTTGATCTTTTGGTGCAGCAACAATCCTATCCTTTATAACAAGTACTATAGGTCCTAGTCAGATACTCAATGGGTTACTATGTAGGGGTTGACATCATGGAGAGTTACTTGGCATCATAGGGCCCAAGCTTAGATCATGCAGTGCAACTACCCAACAGAAGGCTCTCTTATAAATATTTTATTATATTAAGTTTGATTAACACCAAGTGTTTTATTTGGTTATCACTTAAAACTTCCTCTACCAAAAATAAGAAAAAATATCACTCAACCAAAAACAAGCTTGGGAGGACAAATGTGGCATGCATCCCAATGCAACATAAGAGTGAAATAATGGTATGATTGACATCCAAATGGATGATCTAGGCCCATGACCAACATCATGCTAAGAAAACTCAAGAAAATAGGTTAGCATGCAAAATAAGGTAAAAACCCCAACACTGGAAAACTTCAAAATTAAAACCCATTTGGTCTTTGGGCACAAAAGCCTCAAAACTCCAATAAAATTTGGGTTCGAACACTAAATTCACAGATGGACATCATAAGGGTGAGAAACCCCAAACCCTCATCTTAATAACTAGGAAAATATTCATACTCAACCAACTAGGCAGAACCAACAAATAGAAATAGAGGGTGGCACTAGTTTTCAACCTCCTAATAAACAACTACCACAAACAGAAGTAGAAATTAAGCTGAAACATGAAAATAAGAGAGCCCTACCTGATAGCCAAAAAGGTTAAAATGGAAAACAACTAGGTAAAATAAATAATATGTAAATACGACCAAAAATGATGGCAAAGCAAGGTCTCCCTGAGCTGGATCCTATGAGTCCCCTCTTGCAATGATTCCACACCCATAGCTCTCATAATGAATAGAAAACCAATCCTTTAGAAAAGGATTTCAGAAAAAGCTCTCAATTTTCCAAATTGCAAAACTGAGAAGTGAGGAATTAAATTCCTCTTTCAATACTTATTCACTTTTCAAGTGAATAATTGATTAAGGAAAATAGCCAGTTAGACTAGCTAGATGCCAAATTGACCCAAACAAAAATAGGCTATTCCTAGTAATAGTAATTCAGATATAGAAAAGCTACTAGAAATTAAAAGTCAATAAAATAAAGCCCAAAACCTTGAAACCAAAATCACATAAGCCCTTAACAACTTCAAGACAATGTGATACTCTAAATGCACAAACACACTCACTGGTCTAATCACGTAATGAAAATGAGTCTAGATTTAACAAATCATTGGATGGTTTAATTAAACATTTAAGTAAGATACGTCAACCATACATGGATGAAATTGGTAAAACGAACAACTGAATCACTAACTCCACATGCCACTACCTAGATATAAATCCTACACACTAAAGCACATCATCAAGTGTAATTGCATATAATATCATAGTAGAAGCAATCAATGCATTAAATAACTAATTTAACAATTTACTCAATTATACTAAAATAATTCATTTACATCACTCACATTCACATAAAGCACAATGAAACAAGAATGAAGTAAATCACCATAGCATAAATCCACATATAACCAAATTAGAGATATGTCCAAAATACTAGATAACCAGATATCATTATAGACCTATTATCATATCAAAATGGTATCAACATGAAAATATGATAAACTAAACAATGTAGTAGTGAAACATCTATGATACTAATATCAAGGTATAACATATGACCCTTAGGTCATTCCAAAAGTAACATAGCATGAGTATCAAGTATCTAACGTAACAAAATATAACAAGGTTCAAATTGCAAACACAAGAGGCACTATAGAATATGGATTATCAGGTTTTGGTATTTTAAACCCACCTATTACAAGAATTTACATGGTTGATGATATTATTGCTAAATGAATTAGTGATATTCATTTCAGCTAGGGCATTTTGGTCTTGGAGCATGAAAGAGTTGAGAGAGAAACTACTTATCCTTTTGAGAGAGAAATAATCCATATTTCTATGTGCCTCCCTCTATTTATCTATTTCAAAAAATTAAATTATAACCAAATGGTGGTTGAAAGGGTGTAAGGTAGGACCCTCACACTATTATCATTAGAGGGTTTAGAGAAGCTAAAGACATAGTTGTTAAGGTAGAATCTCTCTAGTTGATAATATATCCTCTTGTTACCTTTTTGGAAACTTGACAAAGTATACTATATTTCTCTAGATATTTCTTTTAGTCCAACCTAAGGGTCATAAATATTGAGCTTCCCAATCATTATATTATAGTAGAACTATTTATTACTTTCTATTCAAATTGTAAGTCTCGCATCTTATCTTGCGATATTTCTACCAAATTCAAATCTCCAAATTCCACCCTAAGGATGTTTTCCAAGTCAATAATCTATTGCCATAATTTGATTCTCCCATTATAGTCATTGGGGGCATATGCTAAGAAGATACCAAACTCTAAATGTTCATGCTTTAGGGAGACCTAAACTAAGGAAGGCAAGAATCCCTAGTTATTGATGGATTTCTTCTACTTAGGTCCAATTCGGATGGAAATATCCCACTTAACCCTTTGATGACGAGAGGAGAATGTGACAAAATATTTCCAAATATGGATGAGATAGATTTTAAGAGAAAATCCTATGGATTTAACTTCCTACAATAACATGTCCAACTCTTTGTTCATTTTCAAAAACCTCTTAACTACATATTTTTTGTTAAAGGATTCAAGACCTTTAAAATTCCAAGAGGCATAGTTTAGCATCATTTTTAATAGACTTTATTAATTTGTCTCCATGGGAGCTTAAAAATCCCTTAAAACAATTGGAAAGTTTTCCTTTTGGAATGTTAGATGGCTTAGGGTTTCCTCCCATTAGAGGAGGTCTACCCCATTTCTTCCTAGCATCTTCACTATTTTCTAGAATTAGGAGGTCTATTGTCTTAGATTTTCTCCTATTTTTTCCAAATTTAGCATTGAATATAAATGTTTCATCTTTTGTTTGATTCTAATTAGTGGTAAGGAACTCTTCATCCCAATAGGTCAATCTAGAAGTAATTTTTTTTTTCTACACCTTCTCATATTGGTTACAGCATTCCTTTTGAGAATCAAGAGCTGAATCCACCCTCACATATCTAGATTTGGACTTATAATGCCATATATTATGAGGGAGGTAGGGGTGGGACAAGAATGAACACCACAATTTTTTTTTAATATATATTTTCTTATGCAACTAGTGGAGTTGATGACAATAGAGGGATCCATAGAGGAGAGAATATCCAAGATAAGAAGATGAGCCAAAAGTTGTGTTCCCCACGGGGGGTATAGAGTAGATCTTCCACTTGGGGGGTTGTAATTAAATAGAGTCAACATTATTATCAATTATTTCCAAAGCTAATTTTTGTACATTCAAAAAAAAAGAAGTGGGTTAAGGATTTGGCTTTGCAAGTCCAAAGTCTATGTTTTGAACCCTAAGTAAGGAATAATGTTCTTTGAGAGGAACTAAAGAGAGAATAGGGGGTGGAGAGGGGATTAATGAATTTATCTTTTAACCCATTAAGGGATGCTAAGATGTTTTCAACATGATTTGACCATTGAGAGTGTGGGGGTCAATAGGGGTTTGGCTAATGCCAGAATGAGGGGGTTATTTAACCAGTAAAATTTTTATCTTGGATGATTGGTTACTATTTGAACCTTTGGAGATGATAAATTTTTCTTTTCAACTGAGTGAATTCTTTTCTTTTATGACCCTCCTTCCTACACAAATAACATGCATTGAGCTCTCCCATATATGTAATAGGACAATCAATAGGGGAATCTTCAAATTCAAAATAGATAACTAAGATATATATAAATTAAAACCCTAACATCTATGTTAGGTATTAATGTGTTTGAGTGGTCTACTTTTATGACCTAACCAATAAGTCTGAGCATTTGAGGAAAATAGTTCCACAAACATGGGTGAATATTTTTGATAGTTTTCAATCTTGGGATGGATAGAGAAAGAATTTTTCTATTTGGTGATTCAAGAGACCATAGAATGCTCTTAAGTTCATAATTTCTGACTTTCCAAAAATATTTTTTAACTATCACTTTTTTGTTAATTAGGGTTATAGAAGAAAAGAATAAAGAGCCCTTTTTGATGCATACAATATTTGGAGGAGTGGAAGTGCATTTTCTAACCCTTAACATTTTGTGACCAATCATTGAGGAAATTCCTATATGAAATCCTATTAATATCTTAAGTAGAAAATGATATTGCACATCCTTTAAGCCCAGTTTTCTCACAATCTAATTCTAGAGTCATTTGTTTATTAGGTTTAATAAAGAATTTAGGAGACGGTAGACCCTTACCTCAATTTCCACCCTTTTTTGGTTTGGTTCCATTTGCATTTTTTATTTTGACAAGTATGGCATTTGTGAGGAGGGACCTTGTGCCTTGAATGATTTATTTCAAGGATTTGTCTTTCTTTTTGCTCACTTTCCCTTGACCATTTGCGCCCTTTATTCCATCTTCAATGCTACTCCAACATGACTCATTGTTAGAAGATGAGGGGATTAGAGTTTTCATCAAGTTAGGTAGAGGGACTCCAATTTTTGGAAATGCAAATTAAGTGGGATAAAAATAGTTAATCCTATAAATCCTAGGTGAGTTTGATGTCATTAATGTCTTATTAGGGAAATTAATTTGTAGATAGGGCTTTGTATGTATGGTTTACAAAGCCCTTACTCTCGCACTATCTATTTTATATTTGATTGATTATATGAAATGAATGTGCATGAAAATCCCTATCCTTCTAGGGGGTTGTAAAAGGATATTATCATCCTTTGACAAGGTTATATCAAAATACAAAAGAATTAAAAAGGGCCAGTTCATATTACAAAAAAGCTCACATCTTGGAGAAACTAGGAAATTAGAAAATTTCGAGATGACAGCCACACATGAAAGTTACCCTTTCTATTTCCTTTGCTATCAATCCACTTCATTGCTTCATCAATATCCCCACCTCTAAATATTATGTTTATTATTAAAACTAAATTATGTGAATAATTATAAACATGGAAATTTTACTTTTAAAATTGAGGGAGAGAAATTAACTTATCTTGAAAGTAGTTTTTCATTCATCTCCTTCTCTAATTAAAATTTGGTAATATCTATTCTTTAGATATATCTTTGTGAAATACACTGATCCAATCAAATATTCCATAATATCATCCATACTTGGTAAGGGAAATCTATACTTAATTATGATTTTGTTGATGGCTCAAGAATCTGTACACATTATCCATTCTCTATTCTCATTAGTGCTAATACTATTGATACATCACATGTACTTAAACTCTATCAAATCAATCATTTCTCCAACTACTCCTATAATTTTATGTTCAAGTTTTTACTTTTGGCTAGTGTCATTCTATGTGATACCTTATTTATTAAACTGGCTCTCGGAATCAAGTTCATCTGATGACTAATCTTTCTAACTGGTGGCAATCCATTATGCACATTATCAAATACTATATCCTGAAACACACCTACATATTTTGTAAGTACATATTCTACTTCTCCTTTAACAACTTTTTTAATTAAAGAAAAATTTGTATGCTCATGCCCCATACCTTCTAGGAACCTTCTTTCATCATCCAAAAATATTTTGGCATTACTACGTACTATTTCTTTTATGTCCTTCAATGGGATTTAGCTTATGTCTCACTCCATCCTTATATAGGGAATAGGTATTTTTATGAACATCATGTACAAAATGCCTGAAAAATAACTAGAACCTCCCCAAAAACTAATGACATACATCCATGGACATGATGTCACATAGTTCCTAATCATGATACCTCCAAATCTTGAACTTTACCAAGCATTTTTCATTGAGAAAAACCTTGTGGACATCCTACACCTACGCAATCCAATATGGAAATTAGCATCTCTCTCTTGATCTTTAACACAAATTTTTTAATGCTCCAACTACCAATAATCACATCATAACACTTATCCTCACACTTGCACTTGGTGTGAAATAGATCCTCCTTTATTTAGGTTTATTCTCACCACTCAACAAGAATTCTATTAACTAGGACTTCTCCTCTTTCATCATCCTAAGAATGTGATGACTTGACATCTTGATCTATATGTGAAACTTGGGCATTGTCTTATGTTCTCTTATCTATCCTTCTTGGGAATTAAGGACATTCATATGCTTTATGACCTTCTTCACCATAGTGGAAAGAAGTTCCATGAAAACCTCCTCTTCTAGTTCCTTTCTCTCTTCTTCTTCCTCTTTGAACCCTATTAATTTGATCATGGAAATTATTATAATTATTTCCCCTTTTTTTCTAACTACTTCTTGCCTCATTATTTTTTATCATTATTTCTGCCTCAATAAGACCATTCATTAGATCTTCCACCTGGCCCACTTTCAAACTTCTTGCTCAGTTTTTCTTCCACCCTTAAGAAAAACTATTATGCCTCCTCAATAATTTTCATTCTAACCAGACTCAACTCCTCCTAAATACTTGGCCTCAACCCATTAAGGTAACTGGAAACTTTCTCCTAGTTAACTTTTGCATGGCCTATTTTGATGAGGACTTGATAGAACTCTTTTATATACTCTTGAATAGATCTTTCCACTTGTTTGAACTCTTTAGTTTTGTTTTGTAGATTGAGCTCATGATCAACAAAATTAATTATCATAAATAAAACTCATCTTGTGATTTTTTCTTTTCCTATTCTATTTTTCTCTAGCTGAATCTCCCACCACCAAAATTTTGCATGCCTTTTCAATGTGGCCTTCAGTAACTTGAACATCTCAAGATCTTCAATTTCTTCATAAAATAGTCTTCTAGATCATTGATCTAGTCAATCAACTCCTTTGGGTGAAGATTTCTAAGAAATGTTGGGACTTCAATCTTGGGTCTTTTCCCAATCTTAGAAATTGCTCTAAAAAACCTATCATCCTTAGGATCCCTAACCACTTTTTCTCCTTCTTGTTCAAAATTACCTTCTTATTTGAATTCATCCTCACTTTCATATCTCACTACAATATTCATTCTTCTACAAATCTATTCTTTCAATGCTTGTAGTTGTCTCTAGAGGGATCTAAAACCCTCAGCTATCACACCTCCATCTCTTTAACCACATTCCCTTCATGGAGGAATTTTGATGCTTATCACTCAAAACCATAGCCATAGTCTTGGTGAAAATGCCTCATAGTTAGTGATTTGTCTACACACTCAAGAACTCCTACTCCAATACCACTTGATGAATGGTACTCCCCTTAGCAACACAAATACATTTAAAAAATATAGAAATAGCAACAAGTTGCAAGAATAGGAAGTTGGCTTCTTATTATCTCCAAATTATGAAATTACAAATTTTATAAATACAACATTCAAAGCCACATGAGCATTTTTGTTTACAATATTTTGTATGCTAGAGCCACTACCAACAACTTAGGACTACCTTAGACAACCCTATAGGCCATCTTTATATAGGCAATTTTCCACTATGTAAGAAGATTCTAGAATGTTATCTGAAGACCCTAAGGCTGACCAACCCTACATTATTATTTTTATATTTTATTACATTAGATTTGACCCAAATAATTTCATTTTTCATAATTTCAAGTAGCACAACTTATAGAAAATGTAACTCATCAACAGTTGCTCTGACTGACTATGATTACCCCTTTTTAGGAATATCATGACATAATCTACAATGCTTAACTATGCAATTTCTATTAAGTTAGGG